>PISW01004185.1:0-175438 GCA_004023785.1 Mungos mungo | reverse complement strand
GGCTGTTTGAAGTTTGCCGTCAAAAACAAAAGAGGGCAAAGGATGGAAAACGGGCGTCGGGACTGGAATGTGGGACAGAGGTCCCCCCATCTTCACTTTGGGGGGTGACTCGCCTGTCTTGGGAAGGTGGTTTATTTCTGTCTACACAGGAGCGCGCTAGCGGGCATGATAAGGACGCAAGCACTCAGAGCCGCTCTGGTGAGATTAAATGTTTATGTTCACGCGCTCGGTTTTCATACGTAACGGGCGTTGCCTCCAGCCCCGCAGGAAAGGCTGTAAATCAGCGACAGCGTAAAGGTGCGCTTGAAAGGCAGGGATGAAACAGAGGCTTGTTCCTCACAAGACAGACGCTGGCTCCATTTTTTTTGTGTCTTTATTATCTTTATTGTAGTCACTATGTTTGTGTAATATGTTCCCATACTATATGCCGTTAAAAACATAAACAGGCTAAAATATGAACCAATTCTATAGAAAATGGTGTCTCCATTCAATCCTTGAAGCAAATCAACCACTTACTGTAATCTTAAGAAAATAGGTGAGTACAAATGCCTCTGGTCTTAAATATATTAACTATATTTAAACTAAAACAAAACAAAACAAAACAAAATAAAACAGGGCACTGTTGGTAAGACAGAAGCCTGTTGAGAAAAATTGAGAATACAGGGGTCGGGAGAAAGGTATAATGTGCAGTTGTGTTCAAAGTAATGTTTGTGTGTCGTTTAGTACTAATCAAGGCAGTAAAGTATTCCTTAGCTATGAATGTTTAACGTTTCGTATTATTTATCACAGACATGCATCACAAAGTAATCGCGAAATCCAGTGTGTCGGGGATGACTGCTGTACAGTCAGGGCCGCAGAAATGCCCTCTGACCTTTCTCAGACAATGCATCCCAGCAGCCCCAGAGAGAGGCGTGGATTCAGGTCACAGTGATGTGGTGTACGGCCCGCAAGAAACAGCAGCACCCAACCCAAGGTGTCCATGTCTCCATGAAAACACAGACACACATTGTCCATTTAGAAGACACAGACAATGAGTAGTTATGTTTCTTTACCTTCAGATATTAAACTATCAGGCATCCAGCCATTTTTAATAATGTAACTTAGCCTCATCTTTCAGAGCTTCAGTGAGTTATTTTCCAAAATTTTTGAGCGTGTGTCATTTGAAGAACACACATCTTACTCTATAATATCTTGAATGTGTTTATTGGAAGAGATATTAGGCCTAATACTCACAAAAGGTCATTCATGTATTTGGTGACAGGGTCTCTGAGGGGTTGGGGATCTCCGAAAAGAAGACCAGCTTATTTATCACCTAGAATTTGAATCGTGGATCTGGTTTGGCGTGAGGTGGGCTTCCATGAGTAATGGTCGGAATGAAATAATCCGCGTTTGTGTGTGCGTGTGGGTTAGTAGATACATAGATAGACAGATAGACAGACATTCAAAGTCCCTCGACTGTCCTATATTTTCAAGTTTTACTTAAATCCAGAAACATACGAAAGTAGAGAGTCTGAACTACTTTCAATCTGCTGTGTCCGTGTGAGGTATTTCTGGCTTTCACCTTTGCCCTCTTGCAAATCATTTGCCCTGTAGGTTCTGAAATAATTAATAACATATGAGCGTCCCTGGCCCTCCAGAGGCATCCTGTCAGACTCGGACCCAAAGCTGAGTCTTGGCCCCCGCCTCCCTCTCCCCCTGTGGCTCTCCCACACTCACTGAGCACCGACCCCCCCTTCCCTTCACAGGGCACCCAGGCCTTCCTTTTTTCCTGCCTGGGGTGACCTTCCCCTGCTCCCTGCAGACTAGCTTTGCTCAGGGGACTGTCCTGGGTGCCTGGGACTCCCCAGAAGGCTCTGTGACCGCCTGGGGCTGGAGCTAGTGTGGAAACCCCAGCTTCCTTCCCTCCCATGGAGCCAACTCTGGAGGGCAATGTGGTCTCCAGGCCCCCCTGAGAAAACAATCAGGAGCTGGGACTCCCCTGAGCTTTACTTCTTCTGGCTCCTGGTTTCGCTCTGGGGCTCCCAGACTGGCTCCTCCCCCGAGGAGTCTTTGATAGGTAATTTCCTCTCGAGGATGATCCTATCCAATAATCCTCATCTCCAGCCATACCTCTGGGGAACACAAGCTCAGACAAAATGTCTGGGCGTCTCCAACACCACCTCCTACCGCAAGCCCCATTCAGGGACTTTGTAGTTCTTACATCCGGGGCCCCAGGGAATCCAGGGCGATGGTGTCCTCAGAGCTACATGGTTGTATTCACTTTATTATCTAAGATTATGCTTCATGTAATCGAATAGCGTTCTCCCCGCCTTGTGACTTCTTTATGAAAACAGTGCCATCTTCCCCTCCTCTACGGTACTTTTCAGTCCTAAGAAGGCCAACAAGAGGGAGGTTCTCAGTCACTGCTGGCTAGAGTAGAAAGCCTGTCAAGACGTGGAAGAAGATGGACCTCTCTCCACCTGGGGTCTCCTGTGCCCCCTTGCCTCTCACTTCCTCCCTAGAACGGAGCGAGGTGAGCTGGGGTCCTGGCTCCTGGGGTCAGTGCAGACTCACGAAGGAATGAATGAGTAGGCCAGGAAGCATGTCCTCCGGCCATCGGATAGATGTGCCCAAATGCCTTTCCGTGTGCCCAGACACAAACCATCATGGAAGAATCAGCAAGAGGTCGCGGCCAAGCTCAGAGGTTTTCTCCCCAGGCAAGCCTGGTGAGCTCGGGTAGGCCCCTCCGAGAGCCCCCGGGGCGCCGGGTACTTGCCAGGAAAGGTGCAGGTGACCAGGCTTGTCCTCCTGGAGCTCAGACACCAAGGCGTCTGTTCTCATGGCTTCCCTGGGGGGAGGTGAGGGTGCGGGGGGCAGCAGAAGTAAATCCGGTGGTCGCCTCAGGACTTCTCGCCACCCAGCAAAGGTTTGTGCTGGAGTGTGTAGAAGAAAGGAATCATGTTTACATTTTAAGCACGTGTCTGGTGACACATCAAACCAGATGATTTGTTAATTCAACAGAGATTTATTGAGCATCTTCTACCTCCTAGGCATTGGCCTGGACGTTGGGGACATAAACGTGAACACAACAGATGTCTTCACTGCTCTCATTTGGTTTATATTCTTGTGGGCTGAGAAAGACCAAGACCATATGCTAGAAACAGTAGCGGGCTGGGAAAAGTGACGGCGGCAGGGCGGTGAGGGAGACATACGGTAGGTAGTGGACGTCTTTTGAGCAGAGATAAGGGAAGCAAGGGGACAGTCCCTGCATACATGTATGGGAAGCAATGACATTGGTGCAAAGGCCCTGGTGTCACAGCGGAGCTGTGGGAGAGCAAGATGCTGAAGCTGTGTTAACGGGTCACATTTGCTACTCGCGAATGTGCCCCAGGTACCTCCCTGAGCAGCCAACAGAATGAAAGAGGCTCGGTTTTCATACCCAGAGATTGCTCTTGTGGTGAAACGGTAAGATCTACTGTTTCTGTCACACTTCAGTAGCAGAAAAGTAAATTGCAACCAAATAATACGATTTCTGTTATTCTTACAGGAGCTTTTTAGTAAGTTACAGATCTGCCTGGGGGACTGTCAGAAGGCTGGGTTCTAGAGATTGGCAGTGCGGTAGAATTTAGGGTGACACTTCATAATAAAACCTAATAGAGAGAGAAAACCTCATTCTCACCATATAAATGAAGGAGTAATGATTTACGTTAACACCTACTCACGGCATGACAAGAAGACCCGGTGTAAGAGCACTGCACGTCGTGATTGTCTCCGGCGCGGTTCACGGACGACGTGATCCTCTCCGGAGGAGGCCAGAGTAGTGGTGTTCTCTGCTGTCTCCACTGAACTTGTCTGGTTTTAATTCATAAACATTGTGCAAACGATGGCATATGATCAAATTCCTTTGCTCAGTCCTATTAAACAGAGGGTACCCCAGTTGATTGGGAAATACGGACGCAATTACTAGATTGTGTGCACGTGTGCATGTGTGGGCGAAGCGTGTGACTGTGCGTGTGCATGTTGTGAAGTCCGAACGCCTGGTGTTGCACATCTACATTCAAAGCCTACGTCCTGCAGGGACAGAGTAACTTTCTTTCGAGAGCTCAGCCTCCTGCAGATGTGGCCACTTAGTAACTGTGCACTGAGGATGGTGATTAGGCTGATGACAGATCTCGGTGCTCGGTAGGAAGAGCTTACTGATTAGTTTCTGGAATTGTTGCCCAGTTTTGTGTTTTAAAAATGGGACTTTGCTTTTTTGGTGTGTTTTTGGATTAGTGAGTTCTGTCATATACTTAGCCAAACTATGAAGACTGCATTAAAATGAACCCATTTCCGGGGCGCCTGGGTGGCTCAGTCAGTTAAGCATCTGGCTTTGGCTCAGGTCATGATCTCGCAGCTCATGAGTTCGAGCCCCACTTTGGGCTCATGCTGACAGCTCAGAGCCTGGAGCCTGCCTTGGATTCTGTGTCTCCCTCTCTCTCTCTTCCCCTCCCCCCGTGCTCTGTCTCTCTCTCTCTTTCTCCCAAAAAGTAAATATACATTAAATTCTTTTTTTAACGAGCGCACTTGAGTCTTGCCGGGATAGGCATGTGTGTTAGGACTCTACGGCGTCTGGGAGGTGGTCAGTTGGCAAAAGAAGGAGGGAAAAGGTTCAAGGTGCTCTCCATGGAGCAGGGCTCTGCGTGTACTTCTTGCGCATTCTACAAGATCCTTCTGCAACTTCTCAGTCCTGTGTTTCAGAAACAAATGCCCAGGTCAGCATGCAGCACACCCCTCTGACTAGAATCTCGCTCACTAAACCTTGCTGTAAAGGATTTTATTCTTTAAAAATAAAGAAAAAAATGAAATGGAAAGGTCCTTCATAAGCATCCAAGGAGAGCTGCTTACGAACGTGAGCTCTCTGCCTCCCTCCAGGCTTCCTTTATGCATCCCAAGTGCTTGAAACGTCCCCAAGAATCCTGCCGCTGTCGATGAGCGCAGCTCCTGGGGTGATTATAGTCTATTCTGTGGGGTGATTATACTATTATGTGGGGTGATTATACTCTGTTCTGGGGGCTCTGCTCAAATAACAAGTGGTACCTCCTCCATTTGGCTGTTTCAAGGAATTTAAGAAATACAAATATGAGACTGGGAGTCTGTGCCCTAATGAGTAAGAAATGAGAGAGAGGGAGAGACAGAGTGAGAGAGAAAGAGAGAGTTTTCAATACTGTGAAGGGGGATGATAGGCCTTTCCTAAAAAGTAGTATGAAATAGGAAGGAGATGAATATGGATGTTCCGAGTTCCCAGTGAAATTCCACTTTTGGAGAAAGCTGTTACCTCCCAGTGGAGATTTCAGACAAATGTCCGATCGGAGCACAATGATAGTTAGAAGAAAGAAGGCAACTAAAACAAAAAAGAAGACAATGGCATGATGCAATGGAGACTAAGTTTGAGGGATTAAAATCCCAATGTTTTACCAGAATTTTCTCTGGGGAGACTTTTGTAGCAACAGACAGAAACCTGGTTCTTCGTGGTTGAAACAGTGAGTCTGTATGTGCAAGACAAGGGGTCGTAAGAGAAGGTTACAAATGTAAGTTGTGGCAGGATCTGGTGTTTGGGTTTCAAAGCAACCCCAGGGGCCGGGGATCCAACAGGCTGAGATAGAAAGAGGGTAGTGGGGTCCTTGGGGCTCAGGGTAAGACCCTACATTGTGAGTGGCGATGACATGACCACCATCAGTACCTGGCAACCTACCCGGTGGGACCTGCCCTGCACCCGCCTCTTCCTGACATGACTTAATTCCACCTGCTGCTTTTGCTGTAAGGGCTGACACTAGGAAGGGCACAGGAAAGGCCGAGGGCTGGGGACCAGCGGCCCCTGGAGAAGGGAAGTGTGAGGGGCACGGAGCCCGGCCTCGCTCGTGCAAGCTTGCTGCTCCGGGAAGGGGCTCAAAGGGGACATTTCGGAGAGGCGTAACCAACGCATCTTCTGTGGCACAGGCCGGCGTAGAGAATTCCATTTCCTTAATTGGATAAGATTCTGGCTCAGGCTTTAAAAATGGACACAGAAAAATCTTATGAACGATGAATTATTTCACTCTTTTGTTTCCAAGTAACTCCTATCATTTTCTAGCAGGGAAAGTCTACACATGTAGGGCGTGGATGGATGCGGACCACAGGGTTTTACGGTAAGCATTCTCCCAGGGGCAGGAAGTGAAGAGGAAAATCGCTCAAAGACCAGGTAAGGCTGGACCAAGGTTTAGGCCTGAGATGATCAGATTTCCGAGTGCACCAGCGACTACGTCGGAACGGTCCCGTCCTCCTCGTCCCGCGTGTGCGTGAGCCCCACACGCCCTCTCCGAGTCCGCGGTGGCACGCGGGCACCGCCACGGGGCTGAGGGCTCATGGACGTTGTGTGAACGCATAGAAAGTTTTAGAAAATTCAACTCTTTTAATGCTTCTTTTTCAGGCCATAACATACCTAAAAATCACAAACACATATTTGAGTCCATTGGCGATTACTAATGATCCCCGATTATAATGAGCATGTGAATTTCTTTGAAATGAAATTATCTATTGCTTTTCTTTTTAATGAATCAATTTGTGATGGTTCTGGGATTATTTCAGGCATGGAGGTATTAGGTATTTGTTCTCCCTTAGGCATCAGAGAATTTTATGGTGGCCACCCCACCCCAGCTCTGGAGAAAGCACTTAATATTTCCCTGTTTCAGCTGTTTTTGTAAAACTGTTAGCAATGTCTAAGATATGAGTGGGTGGAAAGGGGGTAGTATATAATGTCGCTATTTTCTTTAAGTTTCTTTCATTGTATGTTTGCTGAGTGAATGTAAGGTTAGCACCAGTGATTCGCAGCCAGGACTGTAGATTGGGACCTGCTCAACCCCAAGGACCATAAGAGGACTCCAACATTTGGGGAATGAGAATGTCTTAGGTGCTTGGCTGCCCTAACAGAAAACCGTAGTCTGGGGTTTAAACAACAAAGATCTGTTTCTCACAGCTCTGGAGGCTGGAAGTCTAAGAGCAGAGCACTGGCTGGTTTGGCTTCTTCTAAAGCTTCTCTGTTTGGTTTGCTGATGACTGCCTTCTCGCCATGTCCTCACGTGGTGGGACGGGCAAGGGGGCTCTCTGGGGTTCCTGTCGTAAGGGCACTGGTCCCATCACAGGGGCTGCAGCCTTGTGACCTAATCACCTCCCAAAGGACCCATCTCCTAACATCATCACACTGGGGGCATGCTGGTCCCCGTGGAGAATTTGGGGCAGGGTAGACACAAACATTCAGTCCATAGCCATGAGAATTAGAGAGACCAAGAACAGGCAAAAGGCAAAACGTTTTATATGGGAAATTATCAGTTAGCAAGAACTCATATAAATACTGGGAGCAGTTGACCTGTCAATTTGGTGGCAATGACAATTCTAAGAAGGAATGTGAATTTTAATTTCCAGTCTTGTTAAGTCAGAAGTTTATCCAAAAAAAAAAAAAGTTCATGCATTTTGTGCCCACAGATGAAAGAGGTAATCGGCCTTTCTTTCAGGCATTCGGGGGGCAGAGGTGGCCAGGACCACACAAAGGTCACCAGGGGTCACTTTACACTTTATACGGGGTTGGGATTTTCGGTCCTCATTATAAAGTATAACAAAGTTATAGGAAATAATGTAGCAGAGTCCCAGATTTCTCAAGTCTTTACAGTTTGATATGTATACGTTTCATACATTTCTAAGAAAATAAAATTTACTGATAAGTTTAAAGTCCCTTGTCCCACCTTCTCCTCCCCCTTAGAGAGACCCAGCACCCCGGATTGGTCATCCCCTTTCTGTTTTATGCTCTGGTTATGTACTGTTTTCATGAATCCTATATTGAGTCGTTTTGTCTGTTTTTATTTATTTTCTTATTCAGGTATAATTAACAGAGTGTTTTATTTGTTTCCAGTGTAACATATGCCTCAACGGTTCTACACGTCTCTCAGGGCTCACGGTAACACTTGTGCTCTTACGCTCCTTTATCCTGTCACCCACCCCCTCGCCCACCTCCCCCCTGGCGACCATCAGTTTGATTTCTGGAGTTGACTCTGGTGGGGGGTTTTTTTTGGTCTCTTTTTTTGTTGTCATTTGTTCATTTGTTTTGTTTCTTAAATTCCACACATGAATGAAATCATATGGTATTTGTCTTTCTCTGACTGGTTGACTTCATTTAGCATAATACTCTCTAGATCCATCCATGGTGTTGCAAATGGTAAGATTTCACTTTCTTCCATGGTGAATATTCCATCGTGTAATAAACCACATCCCCTTTACCCATCCATCTGTTGATGGGTACTTGGGCTGAGTCCATATCTTGGCTATTGTAAATAATGCCAGGCATATATATCTTTTCGAATGAGTGTTTTTGTTTTCTTTGGGTAAATACCCAGTCGTGGAGTTGCTGGATCAGGTGGTAAATCTATTTTTGAGGAACCCTCCTATTATTTTCCGTGGTGGCTGCACCAGTGTGCGTTCCCGCCGACCACGCACAAGGGTTCCTGTTTCTCCACGTCCTCGCCAACACTTGTTGTTTCTTCTGTTTTTGATTTAAGCCATTCTGACAGGTGCGAGGTGGTATCTCATTGTGGTTTTGATTTGCATTTCCCCAATAAGTAGCCATGCTGAGCACATTTTCATGTGTCTTATTAGCCATCTGGATGTCTTCTTTGGAAGAATATCTATTCAGGTTCTCTGCCCATTTTTAATTGGGTTAAAATTGTTTTATCTATTTTTAAATTTAAACATTCGCGTGCTGTATATTCTATTGCTTACATAGCCTTTTCTTTCCTTTTCTTACGGCTGCATGGTGATTTGCTGTATGACTCTTCCCCGCTATTTGTCTGTCTCCTGTTACGCTCACGTGGGCCGGTTCTAACCACAACGCTCGTCGTAAAGGACCTTTCCTCAGGCCAGCCTGGTTTAAGAGCCGGCGTCCAGCATTCACTGACTTCCACGCAGTCCCCCTTCCCGTCCAGAAAGCAGGCGAAGGCACGCCGAGCCCCACTCCCCGAGGACAGCAGCCTCGGCCTCGGAAGGAGGAGCCGGGAGGTGCAAGCATGAGTCAGTGCGATTCTTCCGGCAGCTTCCGGTCAAAGGAGTCAAAGATGAAGGGAGGGTCCACAGCTTTGTACATGTGAAATCTCCAAAAAAAAAAAAAATCCTTTTTTTTCAGCACGCAGTTGAGTTTATGCTCCGTTAAGATTTTTTAAAAAGCAGTGTGTTATGTTGGCTGATCATGTTTTAATGTGTTCTGTTAGAATCCAGGGAAGAATGAAAGGCTCCCAGAGGGGAACACAAAACTGGCTACAGCAGGGTGGCCATGAGGCCAGCACTGGACAAGGGGCCTCTGGCCGCCCCCTGCCCTTCCGCTGTAACCTAGGCTCTGGCTCGGGGGGGCCAGGCTCCCCCACAAGCACCGACAGGCTCCTGGGTCCTGGTAGGTTACCTGCTCCCCAGTCCTGGTCCTTCTCCACTGGTCCCGCCCCCTGCCTCCCTCATTCTAGTTCCTGGGCTATTTCCCCCCAGTCCACTTCCAACACTTCAGAGTCACATCAGTATTTCTGCCCTCATATTTCATTTCAAAAAGCCGGATTGTTCCCCTGATCCTTTATTGGGTTCTGTCCTCATTTCAGAGACAATATTTTATCATATTTTTATGGATATTTATACATTTTTTTGGTAACAAGATTTCGTCTGTTTCTTTTAAGATTCTGTTACCAGACGTTACCTTTTTTTATAGTTTGCCTGTTTGTTTTCTTTTTAAAGGAAGTTTCAGGTTTTTCTCAGATACCTACAAATTTACAGCTACTCCGTAACACTGAACGTGCATCTTCAGTTTTCCTGGATGCTGCAGACTCCCTGCAGCAAGCTAGAGCGTTAGCAGAGGCCGTTCCCATGACCACCGTCACCCCGGGGCCGGCCGTCAGCAGTGACAGGTCACAACAGGCACCTCCCGCCTTCACGCGGACTTTCTTACGGCCGGGGAAATGAGTCTCAGACATTCAAGGCCTCGGATAACAGCGCCCTTTGACTAAATCTTGTGTTTCCTCTGGTTCTCAACTGATGTAGCTTAGCATACTTTTTAAATCTAGCAATAGGAGCAGAGCATTGGAGCAACAGATTTCCTTTTGCTTTTGCTTGCAGAATTCATTCATCAGATCTTCTAAAAAGAAATGTATGAGAAGTTTCAGCAAAAGATCCTTTATTCTCACTTCTCCTCTGCATAGATCTATTTATCCAGTAACATAAATGGGGAGGCCCTGTGCTACAACAGGCTCATTCCAACTACACGTGCTGGCGCTTTCTGTCCTCATAAAATGTGAAATATCCTCATGGGAAAGCAAAACCATGCTTATTGGCATTTCTAAAGGGCAGTTGTATGAAAGAATATCTTTGCAGGACCACGTATGCTCGTTTGAAGGACTAGAACTAATCAAGATGAATTCAATTCAACTTCCTTGAGAAAAATCTCCAGTGGTAAATTTTGAAAGATGAGTGAAGAATTTGTGTTATTTTAAAATAAAACGTGATTGATTTTTTTACCTGGATTTTTCACTTGGACCAAACCAGAGACATTTATCCTTTTTCTCTCGCTGAGTCACATGGACACACATACACATGCCAACGGTATTCCATCAAAAGCTAACACTTAATTACCCAAATGGACCACTAGTTTCAATCGGGCAATTCAATTACGAGATGATTTCCATTTTTATTGTCTAAATCATCTATGTTTGTATATATATGTATAGAGAGAGAGACAGAGAGATCTTTTGTTTATTATACTATCTATATATTATCTATGTTTGAGCTGATCTGCCAAAGTTTAACTTGAGAAAATGAAGAAGTCATCTTTGGTCGTTACGGTGGGAAATTACAGGAGAAAAGCGATTGTGTCAAGTTTGCCTCTTGTTTGCACCTTGTTGGACAGGTATTTTGTTGATTACCATAAAACCCAATGTCTGCATGTTTGGTGCTATGAAATGGGAAGCGGCGTTTCTTCAAGAATATTTACCTCCGAAGACATTTCTGCTTTCCATAAGCTACGTGTACGTGAACAAAGCAGTCTGGGGGCCAGAGGTGGCCCACAGGGACCTGGTCTCCAGTGAAGGAGGCATCCCTGACGGTGCTTCGGGAAATTTCGGGACCTGTTTGCATCAACCAAGGCTTTCTCCACAACTGTGATGCTCACGCTTAGGGTTGACCCAACTGACTCATAGTGCTGCCCAGCTTCCCAGCTAAACCTTATTCTGGGTGTGTCTGTGAGGGAGTTTCCAGATGAGGCTGGCGGTTGCAGGGGTGGACAGAGCAAAGCGGATCGCCCTCCCCCAGTGGGGTGGGGGAAGAGCTCACGCAATCTCTCAGGGGCTGATGGGACAAAGAGAAGAGGGAAGTTGGATGTGCTCTTTCTGCCTGGCCCCTGAGCTGGGATGTCGGGCCTCTCGCGTCTTTAGATGAGCACCTACACCGTCTGCTCGCCCAGGGCGCCACCTCGGCAGACGCGGGACTCCTCTGCCCGCACAATAGCATGAGCCGGCGCCCCGTCATAAATCTTGTCCAGGGTAGCCCATCGGTTGCGTTTCTCTGGAGAACTCGAATCCAAGAGTCGTTTAATATTAATATCTAAAGGAAGCAAGATGCAGAGGCTGTGCTTTTAAAACGTCCAAGGAGAGAAGCTGAGATGAGAAAACAAATATTGACTCATCTTCGTACGTAATAGGCTTTCACCCTGTAATAGAGGAAGTAAAATTTTTAAAAGAGGAAACAGGTTTGGAAGTGTGACTTGTAAAAATGTGTGTCTTAAACACCTTCTGAAACTAACCAACCAGTTCCCCACATCTTTTTTAAAGAGCATCTGGTAGGACACTTTTTAATAAAAAAGTCAACCATTTAGAAAAACAGAATTTGTTAAGTATTATCAGAACTGGTTATGTGAGGGAACCTAATTTTAACCATTTCTATACTACATCAGAATTTCTGTCATAACTGCTTTTGAGTTGACTCAGGTTACTTTCTTGATGTATTAATAATGGTCATTATTCTATTTAGGAAAAAAAATACTTAGGTCATATGTGGTCTATAAAATATTAATATGGAATGTCTATTAATTCTTTAAAGTCTTGGGGTATTAGTTTATTTAATGTTATTCTGACAACTGAAAAAATTTGCTCGCATACCTCCCACGCCAATCAATAGAACGAAAAGCGAAACAGGACTAAATCAGTGAGTCTCTGCTCTTTCTCCCTACCCTGTACTTCCAGAATCTGCATGAGACCTCGCATTCGAAGTGGGCAGGGCACCGGCAGGGGGACCGTGGTCTCTCTCCTTACAAGAGATCTTGTGTGAGGACTTCAGGACCATCGTTCTCCGTGCCGGTATTTAGTCCAGGAAATCTGACCCTGCCCGAAATGTGTCCTTGTCCCTTTCACTTACATGTGTGTCATGGAAGAAGGAAGGAGTGCCCCTAAAATCCGAAACTGAATTCTGTTCATGCCTAGTTCCTACAGGAAGAAACCCTCTGGACGTTTCTACTTCTTTGGCTGTATGTTATCACCTGGCCCAATACTTTTCTAACATCTCACTTCTCCTAGGCTTTAGCTTTGCTTCATTTCTACACTTTCCAGGATTCAATATTTTTCTTAAAGTCAATGTACCCAATTTGCTGTAACCTCTTCTTAACTTTTTAGTTATCACTGAAGGATAGAAAATTGTAAAAGTTTTTAAAAATAAAAAAATGTAATGAAAACCCCCAGTAATACCATATTCAGATAAGGCATGATCAAAACCAAGCATGTTTGCAAGTTTTAAAAAGTGAAGCATTGTGTCAGACCAGGGCTACTGTCCCCAGGCTAGTGCCTATCACTCAGGACCACCCATGTTGTGTGCATCAACACACCCAACTTAAACCGGCTTAAGAAAAAAGGGGAAACCTTGGCTTATGTAACAGAGACATCTATGGGTGCAGCTATTTTCGATTTGACTGGATTCAGGGCTCAAACGGTGTTACTAAGACGCGAAGGCTCCTGGGGCTGCCCCATGCCTCTTGGCCACACCATCAAGCCTGGAGGAGGAGCCGAGGCATCCCTGCACCACAGGCATCCGCACACGTTTTCTCACTTGACTCTCACTGTGTTAGGTGCCTGTCTCATCACCGGTCGTTACGTTCAAGGGGCATGGGATCAATTTAAGCCAACTGATTGTACGACAGGAGCTGGTTAGGGAGTCTATTCCTCCAAAGCAGGAAAAAGGAGAGATTTCCTCGAAGAAATGTTGGGCTCTTTTATGACCAAAGATAGGAGAATGGATGTTAGTCAGCTAAAAAATTAATGTTCTTAGCAGCACTGTCAACAATAGCCAACTCATGGAAAGAGCCTAAATGTCCATCACCTGATGAATGGATCAAGAAGATGTGGTATATATACACAATGGAGTACTACATGGCAATGAGAAAGAATGAAATCTGGACATTTGTAGGAAAGTGGATGGACCTCGAGGGTGTCATGCTAAGCGAAATAAGTCAGGCAGAGAAGGACAGATACCATATGTTTGCACTCATAGGTCTAACAGAAGAACAGGAGAAACCTAATGGAGGACCAGGGGGAGGGGAAGAGGGAAAGAGAGTTGAGGGAGGCAAAACCTGAGAGACTACTGAATGCTGAAAACGAACTGAAAGTTGAAGGGGAAGGGGGAGGGAGAAAAGAGGTGGTGGTGATGAGGAAGGCACTTATGGGGAAGAGCACTGGGTGTTGTATGGAAACCAATTTGACAATAAACTATTTATTTAAAAAAACAAGCATAAAAATAAATAAAAATTAATGTTCTGAGATTGGGAGTCTGGGGATATTTGGAGTTTCATGAATGGCCTTCAAAGAGTCTTGAAATTCCTTGAAATCATATGTCAAAAAATATATGAGAAACATCCATATCTTTAAAAATATTTAGTTGGCCTAAAATTAACAGACATTACATAGCATATCAGAATATGCTGGTAGAAAGGAGCTTAGATATAACAATATGCCAAAGACACTATCAATTATCTATGATTACTTTTTCTTTCTTTGAAGAGCCCATTTTTGGGTTTTTTTGTTACTTTATTTGGATAGATATTTAGACAGAAAATCAACAAGATGTTCTTATCCCGTTGTTGCAAGAAATAGGTTTATTATAAAGGGATTACTCAAAATAAATATATGATTTTGTATGCTATGAGCATGCTTTTAAGAATTTCTCTTTTCATTAGTGAGAGCAAATAAAACACTGTAAGAGAGATCAAGAGCATTGGAAACACTGGAAAAGAGAAATGCAAGACAGTAAACTTGTAATAAACTGTCCTTTAATGAGACCATTCTGCAAATACTTTAAAAATTGTAATAGTAATAATGGCAATAATCATAATTAGGACTTCAGTCTATAGTGCCTTCCTACTAAGGCCTATAAAGCATTTCAATGTAATGGGATACTATTCATGATGAAGGAATAGCCGTAGCCATAAATGTCCACGGCACTTAAACTCTAATGAGGACCTTGGGTATCTCATGACTTGTAAAAGCATTTCCTCTAAGTGCTTCTCAAAGATGGGAGCACAGTCAGTGATAGCTGGGAAGTGGGGAGAGGGACAGGAAGGTGAATGGATCCAGGAGAAAAGGGATGGAGTTCTTCCTTGGTCACCATCAATAGGGTTAGCTAAGAGGCTGGGTGGGGGAGATTCACACATGAAATCTACACATTTACTGCCCAGCTGCTCTATGAGGTATGTTGGGTGCTCTGAAACCCACAGTGTTTCGTGGCTCCACACAGCACCTCATCCTATTCGGAGGTTCTCCCACCACCCTTCCCCCCATCTGCTTGGCGGACTTCCTCTTGAGGAGGGGACACCATTACAAGGACGCCGACTTCCTCTTGAGTTACTCCAGGGACCAGCGCACTGGTCTCCCCAGTGAGTCCATCCTCCCAACTCAAACCAGAGTGACATTTCTAAAGCACAAATTGGACCTTCCACTCCTTGAAAAAACCGGTGGCTCTCAAGTGCTTTCGGGGTGAATGCTCATGCTATCCACAGTCGTGCTGCCTAGTTTTCTCCGCAGTGGTGTTAGGAATCCCAGCTGCTTTAAGAGGCTCTGAGGCCACAAGAACCTCCTTCGCATCTCTGTGCCCCGATTTATCACCTATGATACCAAGATAAAAGAGACTCCTACTTTGTTGACAGACCCTGAGAATGAAAGGGTAGACTGATAGACCTCAGAGACTTGAGGGCCCCCACTATAAGGATTAACTTGAAATGCTTGACTTAGGTTGGCCTCTCTGAAGAGTTCCGTGGGAACTGGTTATCCTTTGGACTTGAAGTCCACCTTCCTCCAGTGCTGAGCTGATGGGTGGCACTGGAGACCACTCATCTGCTGGGTCACCCAGCTCAACTTCAAGGCTCAGACCCCACATCGCACATACACACAGGAACCCCAGAGATGAGTAGATCAAAGGGCTGGTTAGAACATGGGCTCATAGAGCGTCTTAGCAAAGAACAGTACATTTATAGAGCAGTGACAAGACAAAGGAAAAGAATTTTAGGTTCCTGGGGCAACAGGTTATAGGGCAACAAGTATCTGGGGAGCAACTGGGAGATAGAGCCCAGTTCGTGAGGTTTGCTGTATAGACTCCTCTGGTGCAGTCTCCGGGCTGATCAGGGTCTAGCTGTGTCTGGTGATTCACTTCTGTCCTTCCTGGTGGGAGGAGGGGACACCAATACAAATTTGTGTCCTGTGTTTAGGCAAATGAGGGGAAGACAAAGAGCTTATCTTCTATCTGCTTCTTCTCGATTATCTGCAGTTCCAAATAATCCTGCTAAAGAGTCATAATTTGGGGCGGCCTCGTCTGAACCCCTTCAATGTCTTTGACGCTTTCCTGGAGACCAGTCCATCTGCATCCTCTCAGTGGCCCCCACACTCATTAATGCACGTGACATGCTCACTAAAAGGACCCTTGATCAACGACTCTCCATTCCTCTGGCTTTAGTCTGATTTTCCCTCCCGGGTCTTCTCCTTCTGTCTCCTTTGAAGGCTTTCTTTGATTGGAAGGTGCTGGAAAGACAGAAGGTGCAGGGAGAGGCTTTCTCTGAACCCCCCTCATGTGCCTGAACCCAGATCCTCCAAAAGGACCTCGGTGTGCTTGGTCCCCTCCCCGGGAGCCTCACCATCCAGGAAGGTGGGCTCTTGTCACAGGAGAGGACCTGAGAAGTGGGCCCCACACCCAGAGCGACTGTCACAAACTGTCCGCCTCTGGTCTGCTCCTCTGAGGACCCAGCCACCCCCCCCAACCGCTCACTCCCCCCGAGATGCCTGCACATTCCATTAGGATGGGGTTGAGGCCTGACTCCAAGCACTCAGAGAGCTCCTCCTTCTCCTGGCTAGCTCTCATGGACACGCAGGCGCATGTGTTAATGAACCTGTTTGTGTTTTCCTTGTTCCTGCGCATGTTATTACAGGAGTCTCACCCCACAACTCCAAGGAGTAGACAGGAATTATCTTCCTTCCCCCACAGGTCTCAATATCTCAGTAAAAGAACCTTTTTGGTTTAACCACTGTCCCTCTTTCTCCAAACACAAATGTGACATCTGGGCTTCCAGAGGACGGATCTGAGTAGTGAATGCCAGGCTGTTGCACCATATCCGGCCCTGCCCTTGGACATTCACAGGACGTGATTCAGCCTCAGAGAAGCAGAGTCTGGGGCCGGCACACCGGTTGGTTCTGTGCAGTCAGTCTGGTCCCCATGCTGCAGTGGACAGTCCCCCAGAGGCCGCCTGCGGCTTTGTGGCCCTGGCTGGGCCATACATTCCTGAAGGCGGACTTCAAGTCTCAGTTATTTGGGGACTGTCAGAGCCTAGCATGGTACCTAGCACAGAGCAGTCACCCAAAAAGTTTAATGAGTGAATTAATTCATATTTTGATTTCTTGTCATCAAGCAAGCAATACTTCCACAGCTCAGTATTGAATTTACAATTTTAATTATTCTTGTGAGTTAGAGATGTGAATTACTTTTCCCCAGACTGTCACCGGCAGGGAGTGACGCGAACAGGTAAGAGGAGGTGGCCGGGTCCCTGGAACTGAGACCACAGAGGCTGCAGGCAGGCACAGTGACTGAGCAAGTGCTCCGACGCAGGCCTGGTGTGAAGACCATGCACGCCGCCCCTCTGCCCTCTCCCAGCAGCACCAGGAGGCCGGTGTTACCCCATCAGCCCCCGGGGCAACCGAGGCTCAGAGACCAAGTGGCGTGCGTACGTGCCCCTGTCCCTATGCCCTGTCCCAGCAGCTCAACAGTGCGAACCCCTCTGAAAGGGTCGCGTTGGCACCAGGACCCCCGCCCTACCTGGGCTCCTCGCTCTGGGCGCTGGGCGGGGGCGCAGGCGGGGGCAAGCACAGGGCAGACGGAGGGTCCTCTGGGAGGGACCATTCCAAAGGCACAATCAGTAGGACTTTGAAGCAGGAGATGCAACCTTGAGCCCCAAGCACCTGGCCCTTCTGATCCCGAGACCCGGGCACCCTGCCGCTGGGAAATACTCTTGTAATAATGAAAAGTGGTATTTCAATGTGTATCACAAAGATTCTTTTCAATGCCTTTTAGATTTCCAGGGCATATTTATTCTTTCATTACTTTCTAAGGGAAGCAAGTAATTATTAGGTAGTATATTAACATTATTAAAATCATTAACACTCACGGGATCACTGAACACTTCAAGTTACATGTAGAATTTAGTATAAAGAATAACACTTCTTGGAAGTGCTACTCAAGGTAATTAAACTTTAATTATTAGGAACGTAAAACAAAGGAGCAAACAAAAACCAAATACTGTCACTGGAGCTTCTGGGAGGAATGCAGTGGTGGGAGAACCCGGCAGGGGAGGTCCTGCAGAGCAGTAGGAAAGGCAGATCGGTGTCCAGGCAGATGACAGGACACGGTTCGCTTAAACAGAACTGAAGCCATCAGCACATTAGCAGTGCACCGTGGCCTTGGACCACGGAATGGATATTTGCTGTATTTTTCTTTGAATATTATTAAAACTGCACAGAAGGGGGCTTGGGTGGCTCAGTTGGTTGAGCGTCCGACCTCGGCTCAGGTCATGATCTCACAGTTTGTGGGTTTGAGCCCCCCGTCGGGCTCTGTGCTGACAGCTCAGAGCCGGGAACCTGCTTCCGATTCTGTGTCTCCCTCTCTCTCTGCCCCTCCCCTGCTCGCACTGTCTCTCTCTCACTCTCAAAAACAAGTTAAAAACATTAAAAAAAATAAAACTGCACAGAAGACCATTAACACCAATAACCACAGGTCATCATGAGAGGCTGTGTGGTGGAAAGAATCCTTTCTTTAAACTCCAGATGAGGGGAGTTTCTTCCCGTGAAATTTGTTATTTTCACGTTCTCATGCTTGGGTCTGAGGGCCTCAGTGTGGTGTGTGAGATGCACACAACTGTGAAATATTAATTACAATTGGTGGGTTTTTTTAAACATTAATGAAAGCCTTATGTTTGAGAGATTTTTCCAAAACTGTGGGACTCCCCCCCGCCCCGCCCGCCTTCCCCCTCCCTCCTCTCACTCCTTCTGGAATACGGGCAAAACACTTCCAAGCACAGAATGTACTTTTCTTCGGTGCCGTCAGTTTTTCCTAATGGCCATTATATAAACCTTGGTGATGTTGAGAGCAGAGAAGTCCTGCAGCAACATAAATAGCTCGCCAGAGCTCCGGCCTGACCCTGCTGTGCTCCACGGGAGTGAGTGTTTGTCATCACCCTATCCGGGTCGGGGCCCCTCACCCACAGACCCCGACGGGTCCTGCCTGCTCCCTCGGGCTGGTGGGCAGTCATGGCACCGAGGCACGGCCGGCGTTTAGCTGCCGGTGGGGGCGCTCTGGACTCGCTGTACTGTCTACACCCGGGCGGTGCAGCTGAGGTTCATCAGGCAGCGTCTACACCGCGAGGAGACTCTCCACGAGAAGACATCACCAAATTAAGATACAGAAACTGGGGGTGGGGGGTGGTGGTGGCTCAGGCGGCTAGGCATCGGACTCTTGTTTCCGCTCAGATCGGGATCTCAGAGTTGGTGGGTTCGAGCCCCAGGTTGGGCTCTGCACTGACCGCACAAAGCCTGCCTGGGATTCTCTGTTTCCCTCTCCCTCTGCCCCTCCCACTCTCTGTCTCTCAAAAGTAAATAAATAAACATTTTTTAAAAAGCAGTAGAAACTAGGAAGGCTTCCCACCCGGCTAGGAAGCCCTCTGGGACCGTGTGCGGCGCAGCTCAGGTAGGAGGCGAGTGTGGGGACATGTCCCCGAGGGAAACAGAATACGCCCAACCACTCAGCTTACAGCCTCGGAGTAAACGTAGGTTTCCTGAAAGTCCAGGCAATGCTTTCTCGGTCTTCCATCTTCTCCCTCTCATCAGGATTAGGTTCACCAAAAATCACGAACTTCTCAGACTTCACTGTTCATAATCCATTTTCTGCATTTTCTTGGCCCCAAACCTGCTTCCTAGTGGAAGGTATGAGCTTCTTAGCCAACCCTGGACATCTAAACAATGCCCGCTGCTCTGATGCCCATCCACAGGCACAGTTACCTTTCCTTAACCTGAGAGCGTGAGGCTGTGAGAGTGCCTCATAATTCGCCCGAAGACTCTGTCTTTCTGCGATGACCCCCTTGGGGCGCGGCCACAGGTGGGGAGGGAGCTGGTCACGTGTCTCCCGGGCTAACCGGATGCGAGTGTGAACTCAGTTGTCCCTACGCTGAGCCGTTAGCCGGAGGGCGCTGTGACGCCTTGATTCTACATGCTGGTAATAAGCAGTATTGTCTCACCGGTGCTGTGTGTGCGGCTGCAAAGAAAGAAGAGCTTCGGGATCCGGGTTCGCATCGCGATGGTGGGGTTTCTTCCGTAAGCGCGGCTGGAGGGAAGTGGGGGTGTCCGGGGGGCATCGAGCAGAGCGGGGGGCACCGGCTCCCTGCCACCCTCGGGTTTTGCCCACGGCGATGCTGTGATAATTGTCTTGAGTCTGTGTAATAAGTTCCTGCTTCAGTTTAATTCCAAAAGAGATGTCTCTGCACAAGGTTACGATGTTTTCTCTGCTTAGAAAAGAGACTTGTGCGGTGGGACATATTCTTTTTTTCCCCTCAGGTATCCAAAATTCTTTAAATGAAATGGAAGGACAATTGTAGGGTTTAAGATTCTCTTATCACAGGTAGGAATCTTATCCTCCAGTTGCTTTTGGAGGATTCCTTAGTTCTTTAAAACCTCCAAATTATACATTTAACTATTTTGCATTGCATTTTAACTTGTAAACTAACTCTGTCCTTTCTAGAATTGAAAAGGGGGGGGACCCTTCATAAGAAGATAAGATGATGGTTTTATTTATGCCATGGCAACTGTGGTCCTTTCATTATAAAGACAGAATGGGATTTTCTCCCCCCCCCCCAATTCTCAACTTAATAGTCGGCACAGGGATGCCTGGGGAGCTCAGTAGGTTATGCGTTCGACTTCGGCTCAGGTCATGATCTTGAGGTCTGTGGGTTCAAGCCCTGCGTTGGGCTCTATGCTGGCAGCTTGGAACCTGGAACCTGCTTCAGATTCTGGGTCTCCCTCTCACTCTGCCCCTCCCCAACTCATGCCCTCTCTCTCTCTCTAAAATAAATAAACATTAAAAAACCCAGACAAACAGTGGGCACAGATGATTCTAAACAGGGATGACCAGCAAAGCCGCATGTCAGAGAGGCAGTGGGCACAGGAGCATTGTGTCCGTCCAGCCGCTGAGAACAGCCTGCGGGTCCCGGGTGCCCTTGGCCACCAGCAAGCCCGCCGGCTCCGCCCTTCCTGGGTTCTCAGCGAGGTTTGGCCTCTGGGGCAGCAGACTTGGTTCTGGTTCGTCACCCGGAGACACTCAGGAGCCCGAGGATGTGTCCCTCTCCTATCACTCCTTGTGACCCCAGCGCCCTGGCGGTCCTCGTCACCTGGCCTGGCTCGTCCCCGCCTGCACCACTCGTTCCCTTTCCATCCCATGCGTGACCAGGTCACTGTTCTTAAACATCTGCTGTTTAGATTTAAGCTGTGCTGGTGCAGGGCAAGCTTCTCTCTTCCGTGAGGCTGTGAGATGGGAGACGGGAGGGCTCCCGGTTGTCCTCCGAGGCGCCCAGAACAACGAAGTCCCCTCACTGCTTTCCCCGCCGACACCGGAGCCTCCTTCTGTCATCCGTTTCCTGCTCCAGCAACCTGAGCATCTTCCAGTTAGGGCTCGGGGGATAGACTGCTCTGGGATTCGATAGGCAGAATGTAATCGTCACCCTTCCAGATGCTTCCTTTCCTTTTTCTACTTTTTTCTCCTAAGCTTTTTGGGGGAAAAATGTTCTTTCTTACCGGAGTCTAACATGGGGAAAAGGCTGCGGTGATCCCGTCACTGAGTTTTCTCACGCATACCATGCGAAATGCATGTCTCCAGTCCTGCTGTGACGCCGCTCCCTGCCCTCACCGCCGCACACGGCCACGCATCTGCCATTTCTGGAGCGCTGCACAGACACTTTGCATGGATACGACAGGCAGAACTCTACGTCCCATCCCGGGGATTTACGTATTGAATAAATCTTTTAAAGCATGCTTCTAAGAACATACACAAGAACATCGCCTCTGGCTGTCCTAGATGCGTTCGTCAAGGAGCCTATGTGGTTCTACTGAAAGTGAAGCCCAGGGGCATCTGGGAGGCTCAGTCAGTTAAGCATCCGACTTCGGCTCAGGTCATGATCTCACGGTTTGTGAGTTCAAGCCCCCTGTCGGGCTCTGTGTTGACAGCTTGGAGCCTGGAGCTGCTTCGGGTTCTGTGTCTCCCTCTTTCTTGCCCCTCCCCCACTTGTACTCTATCACTCTCTCAAAAGTGAATAAACATTTAAAAGAAATTTTTAAAAAGAAGCAAAGCCCAAAGACAGTCATACTTGCTACACGTAACCATTTATGTACGGTTTGGGGATTAGGGATGAGCACCTGATCCAAGGCCAGCAAGCTACCGACTGGTTTGTGGCCTGTAACTTCTACCAGGTTCTCTTCTGAGGAATCGGGTCTGAGACTTCAGAAGAAAGGAGAACAGCAGTGCCCCACCCCCTCACCTGCAGGTTTGTTGCCGTGGCTTCAGGGACCCACACTTAGCCAGGCTCCAGAAGCAGACGATCCTCTGGAACAGCCTGACCACCATCACAATGCCTGGTCATTCTCCTGCTCCTCTGTCTCACTATGTAGGCATCTGATCAGCTCTCATCATCACAAGCAGACGGGTGAGCACCGAACAAGAAGATATCTTAAAGGAGACGCCGCGGTCACATGACTTCTATTCTAGTATATTGTTGTGATTGTTCTACTTTCTTACCAGATAGCATTGGTAATCTCTTAATGGAATTTATAAATGCAATTTTATTATCGGTAGGTATGCAGAGGGAAAAGACATAGTATGCACAGGGTCTGGAACGATCCGTGATTTCAGGCATCCCCTGGGGGTCTTGGAACCCAACCCCACAGGTAAGGGAGGGATGTCTGTAGTTAGCAGTAGAAGGTAAAACAGGAACAAAAAGCATGGGCTAAGCTTTGAAAGTACAAACAAGCTATTCTTGTCTTAAGGGACATTAATTCCCTAGATCATCACTGCTGTCCCGAAAGGAGATGACTAAACTAAAATATCAGCATCATTTTAAAAAGGTGACTATACCATTCAAAGTCTTTGGGATGGTTGTCTTCACAGGATTTGGCAAGAAAGACATGGATAGATTAACAGGAAAAATAAACTGCTTTCACTGGGGATGCATCGAAAGGACAATTGGTTAACTAAAGCAATTTTCCTGTGACATTTAATGCCTCCCTTGAACAAAAGGTGTCCAGGTTGCTCCACAGCTTGACTCTGAATGAGCTCAACGATTAATTTGCCCAGCGGAAGGTGCTCCACGCTTCACGATGTCCTCAAACAAAGAGAAATTGATTCTTCAATATCATTGTTTTCACATGGTAAGTGGTAGCACAAATGATTCATTTATAATTCTCTATGCATAAACCTTTAGATTATGGCAGGTTATTGAAATACTTCAAGCTATTTATCATGATCTCATTGGTAGCACCCAGACAAAGAACTAATCTTATCAGTCCTGGAGTAGAAACATTAGGACAAAACAGGGTGACTTCCATTTGTCCACGTGTTAATATGAAGTATGGCTATGTCTCTGAATTGGGTGAAACCTTTCAATATTGCTTATGTTTTACACAGAGTATTCTCACAGAATGTTTGCTACATCCAGTTTCATGCCTGATCAGTGGTTGCCTTTGACCTTGGGTGGTTCTCCTGCTATGCTCTGGTCTTAATTATCTGAGTTTCAGTGAATACTTCACCCAGGAACACATTGAATAATGTGTGACTGGACCGAGTTATAATGAGTGAGCTGAATTGTGCTAAAGTCTAATATCTGTGTCCCCCCACCCGTTCACCTGTTGAAACCTAATGCACAATGTGATCGTATTAGGAGGCGGGGTCTTTGGGAGATCATTGGGTCACAAAAGGGGACCCTCATAAATGGATCAGTAGCCTTCTAGAAGGAACCCCAGGGAGCTCCCTTGCCTCTTCCATCATGTGGGGACACACTGAGAAGATCCTGTCTATGAGCCACGAAGTGGGTCTTTGTTATATACCGGATCTGTCTGCCCCTTGATCTCAGAATTCCAGCCTCTAGAACAGTAAGAAATATATTTCTGTTGCTTAAAAGCTGAACAAGATGTCCATGGTTTCTTTTTGTAACAGTCTGAAGAAACTAAGACAAATCGTGCTTCCCAAAAGGTATGTTGAAATCCTCACCCAGCCCCATAAATGTGACTTGTTTGGAAGGAGGGTCTTGGCAGATAACCAAGTTAAGGTGAGGTCTACCAGAGTATGTGATGATGTGAAGAGACATGGACACACGGGGAGAAGGCCTTCTGAAGACAGAGGCAGACACTGTAGGGAGGCATCGGCAAGCCAAGGGATGCCACCCGCGATGGCTGGTGACCACCAGGCACCAGGAAAGAGAGGCAAGGAACAGAGCCATCCTATGAGCCCCCGAGAGGGAGCCAAGCATGTGGAACTTTGTTTTCAGACTTCTGGCGCCCAGAACTGTGAGAGAATGAATTTTTGCCATTTTAAGACATCCAGTTCATGCTAATTTGTTACAACAGCATTAGGAAATTCATACATGTAGAAGTGGATGGATTTTTTTCTATATGAAGTTGATACATGAAACAATCAGTTTTAAGAAGAGAAACACTTCTCGAAATAGAGTTAAGATTACTGAGTACCTGTCTCTTGCTTTCTTTGTGGCTCATTCATAAATTAGTGCTTGTGCACATCCATTCTACTAATGAATTTAGAATTTATCTTTATATGAGGATCCAGGGATGGTAGATACCCAAACCAGGTAAAATAGAACAGAACAAAACAGAAAGCAAAGACTGTAAAGGAGGATTAGAGAAGGAAACAAGTGCTTGCGTTGCTTCTCTGTCCCTTTCTCTTTCTTTGTCATGTTACTTTGCTTTCATAAAACCATGGGATGGGATGCCCAATTTTGAATCATTTACACAATGGATTCCAAATCGAGTACTAAAAGTCTATTTTATTTTTAGGGAAAATTGCTCGGTCTCTGGCTTCCAACAAAAAGTTTTATTTGCATTTTTTCAAAAACATCCAGAAAGCAATTTTTACTTTTGTAGTTATGTAAATGTGTTTATAGAGCTAAGGGAATGCTGAGGTTATAACTTATCAAACATCAAAAGGAGTGTTTGATTTCTTTGCCTTTCTGAAATTCCTTGAAGACAGGGCTTTAGGTTTTTGTTTGTTTGTTTTGTTTTGTTTCTTTTTTGTTTTTGTGCCAAAAAGGTGATTTTATTAAAGCACAGGGACAGGAACCATGGATAGAAAGAGCCGCACTGGGGTTATGACGACGGGCTGGTTATCCACTCTGGAGATGGGGAAGGCAAAGTCAAGAGCAGGTTTCTTAAAGGGACTTTCACACGCTGAAGAAGACCCCCAAGATACGGGCGATCTAGCCACTGTCAACCTGAAGTTGTTTTCCCTCTAGCAGAGCATTATCACTCAGACAGGAGGGGGTTCCTGGAGATTGGGCTATTGATGATATTGCCCAGGGCTTTCGTTTTGATGATTGTTACATTCTCCAAACTACCTGCAGAGCCCACCACCAAGATGAATTAATAAGTACTGATTCTATTAAAGTATTAAGTGATCATTACCGGTAAAATCCTCATAAAATCATTCTTTCTAGTTAGTTCACCGGTCTTGGTAGCATTTAAAGGCAAGCACAGGCCACGTTCACTATCTTATTGTTTCAATGTGAAGTTTTTGTTGTTTGGTTTGGTTTGGTTTGGTTAAAAGCAAAGTCTACATAGTATAGGATAAAAGTTTTCACAAGTATTTTTTCTCATTGAGCTTATGTATTTTAAAATATGTAAAAGTAAGGAAACACCAGAGCTCAGTGTCCATCTGAAAGCTCTGCCAAGATCTGCTACTGTCTGTTGGCTGTTCAGGAGCCGAAAAGTAAGTGGCTCCTTCCTCATTCCCGGTGTCTCTGGGCTTGACTAATGTCTGTGAGCCTGTAGGTCTCCACTCAACCCAAACAGGGTAAACACATCACTTGTGTGGACAAGGTATGTCATTCTGATTTACTGTTAGTATTTGAATATTGACTGCCAAATGCAGCTGTAACCTGTCTATGTGTTTTATGTCCAAAAATACATTTATAATTTAAAGCAATAATATGTATTTATTATTGCTACCAGCAAACATGTATCTGTACTAATGTTTGTGAAAACTATTAATTGTAGATATAGGTACAATTTTAAGAACTGTTTAATTGTTGAGTAGAAAAATAGATTAAAATAATGCAGTATTAATGGACAATCGTTTGGAAGGTCCCTTTAGTAAGACCATTATAAGTTTCTGAGTTATAGTATTTAAATCAAGTACTTAAAGTAATAATACAAAGTAGGATAATAGAGATTTGGTTAAATTACGATTCCAAACTCTTTAGGGGTATTTGGTGTATTGGCATTTATAGTGGTAAATTAAGTAACCTCTAAAAATTATACTGAATTTGACTAATTTAGATGTATCTCCTCAGGAAAAAAAAAAAGGACAGGAAAGCAAAAGTCCCCATTACGGAATGTTTTTACATTTTATGAGGGTAAGTAAAAAACATAACAACATTATGCAACATTAAAATTTCTCCATAAAGAAAAATTCCAAAATTTAGGTCATACATGATAAATTCAGCATGGGAAAGACATATCAAGAATATAACACAAGTATCAAGTATATCTTATAAAAAGTATAAAGAAAAGAACAGGGGCTCCCAGATGGCTCAGTTGGTTGAGTGCCTCAGGTCTTGATCTCACTGTTCAAGCCCATGTCAAGCTCTGTGCCGACAGCACGGAACCTGCTAGGGGTTCTCTCTCCCTCTCTCTCTGACCCCCCCTTCACCCACTCTCTCTCTCTGTCCCTCTCTGTCTCTCTCAAAATAAAAAAATAAACTTAAAAAAAGGAACAACATGATAGGAAAAAAAGAAATATATCTATTCTTCCAATTAATCTTCTAAATATGATATTTCAATCATCACAATAAGAAAATTCCTTGTAGTTTATGAAATAAATTTTACATGATTGCTACAGACATGAATCACTTTCAGTAGCTAATCTATGTTTTATAATTGTCCAAGCAGTAATTTCTTAGCAAAAAGTTCCTTTTAGAAAAAAGGCTTCTGGAAATCTCTTTGTGTTATACTCAGCTGTGCACCAAAAGGCTCATAATATCAGTAAATGTGCCAGCTGGAACTGACCCTTGGTTTGGTGTTGCAAAAGTGAAAAACATGTCAGCAAAAGCCAGTCTGCAGCTGATAGGGATGGGGTATTACCATTCTTGATCAAAATATCTGACTTTGAAAATCTGGGTACAAAATTATAATAAAATTGCCATGGTAGTTATTTTGGGATGATGCAGGTTCAGATTTATGCTCGTGCACCAGAGAGTCATTCTGACAAAGAACCACCTTCAACCTGGATGTCAGCTGAGTATTCATTTCAGCACTGAGCCATTCATTGCTTAGTAGGCTCGAGTTGATATAACAAAATACCATAGACTGGGTGGCGTAAGCACCAAACATTTGTTTCTCACAGTTCAGGAGGCTGGAAAGTCCAAGACCAAAGTGTCCCCACACTGGGTTCCTGGTGAGAGCTTTCCTTCTGGTTTGCAGACAGTGACTTTCTTGCTGTATCCACACAAAAAGGATGGAGAGAGAGAGAGAGAGAGAGAGAGAGAGAGAGAAATAATGGCACGGCACTTTTATTTTCTTTAATCAGAAAAATAAGCCCCGCGTTTCTGGGAGGGAGACCCTGGGGGAGGACCGGATGTCCGTGGGCCCTGCTCTGGGCGCTGAGCTGATCCCACACCCAGTCAGTCGGGACCTCCGAGGCCTCCGCGAACGGGATCAGCTCAGGGGTGGCTGTCGCAGCCCAATGGGATGGGGCACATAGAAGGCCGGCGGGAGCACAGCTGGGTCCCCCCCAGGTGCCTGATGCTCCCCAGAGAGGGCTGCAGTCCCCTCCCCCAGAGACCCTCAAATCCCAGAGAGTCAGAGCTGAGCTCCAGCCTCACGCCCAGCACTCCAGGAGCACCAGTGTGGGGTGGGCGGAGGGCAGAGAAAGCCCTGTAGTGTGAGTTCTGTCCCAGCAGGGGAGGCCCCAGGGGCCACTAATCCCATTCATGCGGGCCTCACCCTCATGACCTGACAACCTCCCAAAGGGTGTATCTCCAAATACCACCACATCAAGGATTAGGCTTTCAGCATATGAATCTGGCCTGGGGGAGGGGGCAGAGGCACAAACAGTCAGCCTAGAGCACAGTGTTTGGCCAACGCTATGGCAGCATTTTACCTGAGCACCAAGTAACCCAAGCCATGCAGGTGACAACTTCCGGGCTCTGGAACCGGAACCGTTTCTCAGCACTGACGGGAGAATCAGGAAGGCATGCTCAGAGGCCTTTCAAAGATACAGGTTACCTGACCTTTGTCTTGGGATGCAGCCTAAAACAAAAATCCATGTGGTGGGTGTGGTTTTAGAAAAAAATTAAGCATTTCACCAGCCCAAGTAATTTGTTTATTTACCTTGAAATAATACTTATTTTGAGTTGTAACCCCAGAGTTCAGATTTCTCAGGTGTAGATCCAGTAACTTAAAATGTAACAAGACCACTCATCTGAACCACCTACACTCTGGTGTGATTCTGAATAGAAGATACATTTTTATTGCAGTCCCTGTAGAAAGAGACAAAACAAAACCATGAAAGGGGAGGAGAACAAAGCCTACAGATTCACGTTTTGCCCACATTCAGAGCTCTCCATGCAACGTGTTTTTTTATTCTTCACTGTATTCTAACCCAACAAAAATGATCTCCTCCAACAAATACTCTACCTGTAATTGCACTTTGGAACTATTGGTAAAACCAAAAGATTTCAGTGTTTCTATTTATCCCAAATTGGTGTGTGGGGTTGAAAATTGGAAAATTTCCCTGAGCCATAGCTCAGCCAGATTTTGAGAGGGGGTATGGGAGATGACTGCAGAAATTAGTGAGTGTGTATGTGTGTGTGTAATAATATTCAGCATGGGGTTCTGTGATTTTGAAAATGTAATAATAAAGAATCATTTTTTATCACTGGTCTCTATTAAAAGTATGGGACCATAATCTGATTTCTTTGTTTTGCAGTACAACATTCTATACTCTAACCCCTCCTCTTGCTCAACTTTGAGGCAGGGGAATAAATAATATATTGGTAAAACTTCATTTTATATATTTTAACAGCTTTTTTTTCCCTTGTCCCTTAGGAAGAATTTATATTAGTGTGAAGAAATTATAGGGCATGAGTTAATTTAACACAAAGAAGAATATCTTCTAAATATTAGCTCTGATCCAAAATTAAGCTTGATTTCGTGAATTAGTTTGTCACTTTCCTATCCAAGTTGTATGATTTCGGGTCAAAGACATGGTAGAGGGAATTCATGACTAGACAGAGAATTCAACTAGACATGGGAAGGTCTCTTTCCAATCTAAGCTTCTAAAACTGCAGGGTTTTGTTTTAAGTTTATTTATTTATTTTTGAGAGAGAGAGAGAGAGAGAGAGAGAGAGAGAGAGAGAGAGAGAGAGAGAATCCCAAACAGGCTCCACTGAGCTTGGACTCACGAACTGCAAGATCACAACCTGAGCCCAAGTCAAGAGCCAGACGCTCACCCAACGGAGCCACCCAGGTGCCCCAAGTTCCTATTTTTGAATGTTCCATCCTAGGATACAGTAACACAACAATTTCTTTCTGAATTTTTATTGCAGTAGAATATGTACAACATAAAGTTTACCATCTTAACCACGTCCAAGTTCACTGTGCACTCACGCCTTGGGCAACCACTGCCCCTGGCCATCTCCAGGGCTCTCTGGTCTTGTAAGAACAGATCTCTACACCCAGTAAGCAGCAACTTCCCCAGGTGCTCTTCCCACAGCTCCTGGCATCCACCACTCTATTTTCTGTTTCTATAATTTTGACTACTTTAACTACCTCATATAAGTGGATTCAAACGGTATTTGTCTTTTTGTGACTGCTTTGCTTCATTTAATATAATGTCCTCCAGGTTCATTTCTGTTGTAGATGAGTCTGAATTTCCTTCTCCTTTAATTCTGAATAATTCTTATTGTATGGATAGACCACATTTGTTTACCCATCCATGTGTGACGGATACTTGGGTGGCTTCCACATTTTAGCTACTGTGAATAATGCTGCTGTATACATGGGCATATAAATATCTCTTCTAGACCCTGCTGTTAGGCTTTTTGTGTATATACACAGAAGGAAAATTTCTGGACCATGTGGTAATTCAATTTTAACTTTTTTGGGAACCACTGTAGTATTTCCATAGTGGTTGCACCATCTTACGTTCCCGCCAGTAGTGCATGCAAGTTCCAATTTTCCACATCCTCATCGACACTTGTGATTTTCTGGGGTTTCTGATAATAGCTCTCTTAAGGGGTGTGCCACTGCACATGGTATCTTACCATGGTTTCGATTTTCATTTCCCTAATGATTAGTGACGTTGAGTATCTTTTCATGTCCTTATTGGCCATTTGTATGTCTTCTTTAGAGAAATGAGTATTCAGGTCCTTTGCTGACTTTTAAACTGTGTTGTTTTTTGTTTGTTGAGGTATTTTTTCTTTAAGTTTTCATTTAAATTCATTAATTAACATACAGTGCAATATTATATTTGGGTTACACACAACAAAAGAATAAATACACAAATTAGACTTCATGAAAATTAAAAACTTTTGTGCCAAAAGTTTGACCAAAGGATAATGTCAAAGAATGAAAAGACAGAAAGAAAGTACTTGCAAATAATATATCTGATAAGGAATTAATATCCAGAATATATGGGGAATTCCTAAAAGTCAACAACCATTTATTTTTAAAATTTTTTAAAATAAAAATTTTTAATTTTGTTGGCGTTATTTATCCTTTTGTGGTGTGTGCCTTTGGCACCATGTCTAAAAATCATTGCCAAATCTATTGTAGATTTTGTAAGATTTTCTGTGTTGATGATCAGGACTTATCTATAAAGAAAGAATAGTCTTATGCCTTTGTTTCCAATCTGGTTGCTTTTTTTCTTTCTTTCTGTGTGATACTAGGACCACCAGCACAACGTTGAATAGAAGTGGCGGGGAGCAAGAATCCTGTCTTTGTTTCTTTGCTTAGGCTCTCAGTCTTTTACTGGCAAGTGTGGTATCAGCTCTAGACACTTCATACATCCCTAGCTAGGGTGAAGAAGTGCCTTCCTACCGCAGTTTGCTAAAAAGTTTTGTCAGGAATGAAAACTGAATTTTGTATCTATTGAGATGATTCTGTGTACTTTTTTTTTCTTTCTAATCTGTAATGTGATGACGTCTATGGATGGATTTATTCAAATGTCCAACCAATTTGAATCCTTGGGGTAGATCCACTTGATCCTAATGATGGATTCAATGTTCTAAAATCCGGTTAGGAACTCTTGCATCTACGTTGATGAGGGATATAGGTCAGTAGTTTTCTTTCCTTATCTTATCATGTCTCGAGTTTCAGAGTCATTCTGAACTCATGTTTTCAGTTCCAGATGATCACGGTGGTTCTCTTTTGCATTTCTGTGCCTCTGGTTAGCATGCTCAATCTTTCCTCTATTTCCTTGAGCACACAGAGGATAATTTTGATTGTATATATTTTTGATATCTTTATCCATTAGTGCTATCATTGGTGTGATTTCTGCATCTATTTCTCCTGACGGATTTTTCTCCTCCTCATGGGTCATATTTTCCTGCCTCTTTGTTTGCCCCGTATTTTTACTGGATGTCAGGCATTGTTCATTTTACTTTACTGGGTCCATTAAAAGAGTTGGATCCTATTAAAGTCTTATTCTAAACTGTTAGGTGGCTTATAGTCTAGGGTAATTTTATGCTACTACTGAGGCAATGCCTTTTGAAAACTTTATCTGATGCCCATGGATTATGGAGTTTCCCAGTTTTGCTGGGGGAAATACTTACTATTCCTGGCCCTGTAACAGCTCTGCGGATTCTTTCCTTTCCTCCTTTTGTTCAGCTTTCTACACATGTGAGCTTCTAACGACTCAACTGGACATTCAGGGGCTTCTGAGGATCTACAGACTCTCTTTATGGACTATTGTCCCCCTCCATCATCCACCCCATAGACTCACATTGGCCCCCCAGGATCTCAGTGCTGTTCCTCAGCCCAGGGAAGTCCCCGTGCTGTGCTTGGGTCCTCCACGCCTGCACTTTGGCCTGGACGCTCACCCATGAAGAAACCTGGGGCAACCATAGGACTCTCTTGAATGTTTTCTGTTTTTCAGGGTCGCTCTGTTTCCTGAGGTCCAGTGTTTATACATTCTTTTCAGTCTTTTAGTTGTTTGACAAAGGAAGGTAATGTTGGTCCCTATGACTCCGTCTTTGCCAAATGTGGAATCAATCCTCTAATTTCAAATTAAGTTTATTCTCTTAATTTCCCACATCAAACCAAAGCCTATCATTTGATGACATAGCCTCCATCTATGCGGTTTTTTTTTAATTTTTTTATGTCTTTTATTTATTTTTGAGAGACGGAGAGACAGTGCGAGCAGGGGAGGGTCAGAGAGAGGGAGGACAGAATCTGAAGACAGGCTCCAGGCTCTGAGCTAGCAGTTAGCACAGAGCCCGACACGGGGCTCGCACCCACACTGTGAGATCATGACCTGAGCCAAAGCCAGACGCTCAACGAACTGAGCCACCCAGGTGCACCCATCTATGAGTTTTTAAAGGGGGAAGGGAGGTAGTGGCAATGGAGGAGGGCATTTGTGGGGAAGAGCACTGGATGTTATCTGGAAACAAATTTGACAATAAACTATTAAAAAACAAATAAATACAGCAAATTGTTCTTGCTGGCCTGATGTCCTGGATTCTCCAAGGTGTAATTCCACGTGATTTAGACACAGACTGCATTCACTTATTGGGACATTCATCCCCCAACAACTTTGTTGCTGATTTTCTTCCTTTGGAATTGACTTTCCAGCAGCCTCACTCACCCAACATTGTCATTAAATGCTTTTTCCTAAAGTCAATAGAGGCTTTTTCAGCATTATCATTAGCATAATTTGTCCTATTAATCAAGGTCCATGTTTTAGAAAAGGGTATCAGCAGACCAGCCCGATAGCATTACAATGGCTGCGTCTTAATATAATTGTTGCAGTTGTAATTATTGTCCTCTGTATCTCATTTTAAACTACAAATTAGAACGACCTATTAAATGAGGAGTAATCACACACGAACAGTGTTTCGCTAGCTTTGGCTTACCTACTGTTTCAGTTTGGGCAAGAATGCAGAGTCCTCTAGTTGAAAGTGTTTCAGGCTCATGGTAAAAAGTTTATATTTTTATTACAATATGTCAGCTTTTATACCTATAGGCCCTTTGGGGCTGACTTAGCCTTTGTGTGAGCTGGAATTATATTGAAAATGGATGATTTTAGAAGAAAGATGACCTGGAGAATGTCTTCTTGTTGTGTTCTTTCTTTTGTTAGCAAATCTGGATTTATTTTGGAATGAATTAGTAGCTGCTATTAAATGTGAGTGTCTGCTCTGTTACCCATCCTTTCCGAGTCTACCGACCTTCTGGCAAAAGCCATTGTTGAGGACGAAAAATCATCAGTCATCACTTCGAAGGCCTCTTAGCTTCCATAAATGTGATGTGTCAGCAACTTCATTTCTGAGAGGGTTTTTTTCCTTTCTATAATTTTCTCATAAGGGATGAAGTTACAAAGGAGCATACTTTCATGTAAATGAATTGCACGTTTTGGTTTAGGGTGCCCTGCTACATTTTACACTCGATACTTGATAAATAATAAATGAAGATTTAGAACGGAGAAGTGTTAAAGAGACAGCACTTCCCTCCTAGGAAGAGCTTTTTGCTGGAAGAACCGGGCATGTATTCACGTCAATGGCTGGGAATCCAAAACACAACAAACAACTGTAATTTGGTGTAGAGAATGATTTAGATAATAAGTATTCCCAACACCAATTTCTATTTTCGTAATCGCTATATTAGTCCGTTTTGAATGGAACAATTTAACACCTAATATAAAACACACTGATAACTTTGGAGACAGAACACAGAATTCTCATGATTTTTTTTCATTCCTCTACTAGCCTTTAGTTCAAGAGAAATAGCTATTTAAACAGCTCATTATGCTTAGTTAATAGTTTTAAGTGTGAACATTTTAAGGAGAAACAGAATATCATTCTTCCAAAACCAGCTTTAGTTTAGATACTCTTGAAATTTTTTTTTAAAAAATGTGTATTTTTTTACTTTCTAAGTGAAAAAACACAATCTTGTTAAAATGGCACTGAACGTTTGAATATTTTATTGAGTTGGTACAGCCCCTTCCTTATCAGTGACATGTTTCCTTACAAGGGCAAGAGTTAAAAAGACAGCTCCGTCTTCATTCAATCATTCTGCACTCTGAACCCTCAGATGCTACCTCCAAAGAAGGCAAACTATGACTTTCAGCATATTTAAAATATCTTCTTTTTCTGAGGATCTCCCTGACTCGAAGTGGGAGGATGTGGGAAAAATTCGCTGATGGCGAATCACGTCAAATGTGTTCAACCTGGTTTGGTTGCCAAGTTTCAAGAATGGAGTTAAGTTGTCTTCCCCCTTTCCTTTCCTCTTCCTTTTTCTTCCTTTCCCTTCCCTTCTTTTCTCTTATTTTCCTTTTTTTCCTTTCCTTTTTCTTGTTTGAGACTTTACTGGGCTATACTTTGTTTTCTTTTCTTTCATGATGACTTTCTGGGTACTTAGAAGTAAAGAATAAAGCCAAAATCCCTTGTGACTTGGCTAGATCTTCTATTAGTTTTCTAGGGCTGTCAAACAAATGACCACAGCCTGGTGGCTAAAAACAACAGAAATGTACTCTCCCGCCATCCTGGCATTGGTAGAGCCATCACCCCTCTGAGACCCAGCAAGGTCCCTCCTTACATCTCCATAGCTTCAGGAGTGCTTGTCCCCGCTTGGCTCCCAGGGCTGTCCCAGTCTCTGCCTCTCTAGTCACATGGCCTTCTCTGTCTGTCTTCATGGGGAATTTCCCCTTTTAATCAGGACACAGGTCAGACCGCATTAGGGCCCACCCTGATGACCTCATCTTAACTTAATTGTATCTGCAAAGCCTCTTGTTTCCAAAAACGGTTACATTCATAGGTACAGGGAGTGAGGACATCAGCATATGTTTCTGGGGGGCACAATTCAATCCAGAACAGAATTCTGCTCCATCGATTGACAGTTATGAAATTGACACATTATTCTCTTTTATTTAAAAAGAGTAATTTGCATTACAAATGTTGTTTAAAACCAACTAATATGACCATCCAGACCCATTTAATGAAAAGGAATATGTTTAAATTGTTGGTCTATTCCCTAAACTTACTTTTATCTTTTGTTGACAACATTGGCATACATGTTTCATTAATATGAGTTTGTGGATCTACGAAGTATCTTCATATTTGGTTGACACTCAAACTTAATTGTAGTTTATTCTTGAAAACACAATATCAAATACTCAAGTTCCACTGTTCTGGGCTCATTTTACCTCATAAATTTCCATAAGCATATCAGACTCACCTTGTCAAGAGCTCCTCCTTACACTCCTCCTGAATTAACCCTCCCCAGTTTTTCTCAAGTGATTGGCATCAGCATTCCGCCAAGTCTCACCTGACAATCCTCACGTCTGGGGGTCATCCCTGCAAGTCCCATCTTCTCCTCCCCATGTATCTGCCCACCGAGGCTTGTCAGCGTCTTCTCATAGGTAATTTCCAAACATATCCACCATCACTCAAGCCCTGTCTCTCCCTTGCACCTCTTCAAATGCTTTCTAACATAGATCCTGACATTCACTTTGGCCTCCCACTCACCCCTTCTCCAACTACAACCACTTTCACAATGAGCAACCAAACCATGTCCCTCTGCAGCTGAGAAAACTCAGTGAGTGCTCATTTCTTGCCAGATAAACACAAGGAACCATAACTGGGTGTTCTGGGCCTGCTTCACCAGCAGTTGGGGGTTTACACTCTATGGTTTTGGCCTTTGTCTTAGTCTATGTTGACTGACAAACACCATAGACTCCGGGGCTCATAAAGAGCATACATGTGTTCCTCACACTCCTGGAGCCAGCAAGTCCAAGAGGAAGTAGCCAGCAGATCTGGGGGACCTTCTTCCTGGGTGACAGACGACATCTCCCTGTGTCCTCACATGGTGGTAGGGGTGAGGGGGCTCTCCGGTGTCTTTTATAAGGGGACTAACCAGTTCGTAGGGGTCCTTCCAAAGACCATTACACTGGGGGTAAGGTTTCAACGTATGGATTCAGAGGGACATGAGCATTCAGTCTCTAACAGACCCCCAACCCTCATTTTTTCTCTTTTCTGTGAAAGTGTCGTGTCCCACCCCAGCCGCTCCGGCCCGCGGGGCGGTGAGTCCTCATGGGTTCTTGATCCTGAGGGAGGGAGAGAAAAGGGGCGGCGGGAGAGGGAGATGCAGCAAATAAAGACAACACTCACGGTTTCCGATCAGGCAGAAGAGAGAGCGAGTTTATTGAGAGAACTGTCTTTTATATATATTTTTAGGGTGGGACAAACAACATAGCTGACGTAAGTCGGTTGCTAGGGAACAGGGTTAAGGGATTAAGACTGGAGTGAAAGAGGAACTGGACTAAATTGTTTTAGCACAGCACCTGAGGGGCCGATACCATCCTGCCAGCAGGCGGTTGATCTTTGGTCTTTTGGCTTCTCTGGCAGGGAGTGGCGCTTCCCTGTCTATTTTGCAACTCCCCTCAGGGAGTGCCAAATTCGGCTAGCAAATGGCCAAGCAGCTGAGATCTTAGCTGCTCCCCACAGGTCCTCCCTTTTTTTCTATAAATTAAAAAAAGGGGGTTCTTCCAGAATATGATAGTATGGGCAAGGAAAGGACTGTGCCTGTCTTAGGTTGGAGACCTGCCAATCCTTCTTACCCGTCATGGGCACACTCAGAAGCTTGCGTCTGAGCAGCCTGTCTTAGGTGGAAAGGATGATAAGGCCTCTCTTACCCGTCATTGGCTAGCCAGCCCATGCCTCTTGCCAGAATATAGTTCTTCCATCGGCCTCCTGATCAGCCATATCGAGCTTCTTATGATAATGGACCTGGGTAGGCTGCACCTATTTGCTGCCTTAGGAGAGCCACGACCTTATTGAATAGAACAGGGCCCAAAGGCACCAAGATCAATAAAACCACAATAGGCCTTAAACGTGGAAGGGGATGGGGTAAAAGTCCATAAAATCCATGAAGAAGGGACTGTCAATGCATTCCTTCCTCCTCTTCTCCAGGTTCCCTTTGAAGCTTCTTTTCCCAGCATGGTCCTAAAGGAAAAGACAAAGATTTCTCTCAAGGAGATTTTTTTACTCCCTGGAGGACTGAGTATTTTGATCGATTTGTTTTATTAATCTCTCTGGCAGCCATCTGGCTGCATATGTTTTTTGTGAATAAATGCAAACTGAATCTCGTCCCCAGATTAAAACTGGGTCTGGACTGTGCCATTTGTTATCCAAAGGATCTTTCCAAAGCATGGTAGCAAAGGTTTTTTGTGTCTCATTTTGCCAGATGGCATTGGGCACTATTCCTTGAGGATTTACTCCCAAATGAGGAACTATTTTACTATTTGTTGTGCCTGCTCACGGAAAATCTTAAATTGTAGCCTTAGATGATGAATTTCAGGGAGGGGGCTAGGCAATTTAGAATGAGTTAAACCTGAAATTACTGTCTTGTAGACAGGCACTGTTACAGTTTTAGTTGCTGAAAGAGACCAGCCACAGATTAAACCTCTCTAGAGTTTTTTGAAATAATTCAATAGCAGCAACAAGTTTAGCTCTCTGTGCTGAAGTTTCCCTAGTTTGAAAAGAAATAGTTTTATTAAAGACCAAGACTTATAGTAATTAATCCTTGTAAGCACAGTCCCTCGTAAAGTCTTATTAACTTTAGGTAAGGATTTTAGGGCCAAAGGAGTTAACTCTCGTTTTGCAATTTGGATGGAAGTCTTTATGCAAGATCTTAAACAGGGGAATAAGGTCTCTAGTAGAACAGCTTTGAAAGAGGCTGAATCCAATTAATATCCCCCGATAGCTTTTGAACATCATTAAAAGTACATACATGCTTTTTAATTGTAAAGGCTGTTAAGTAATGATCTTATATCAAAACATTAAGACTTTAGACTCCTTTTACACGAATCGTGAACCATGCAGCCGCCCACGAAGTTGATTCATTTAAACTTTTTTAAACTCCCTTAAACATCAGCCGTGGGCCCGACTCGAGATTCGCGTGGGCCGGCTGTTTAAACCTTTTTAGCGCGTGAGCTGACTCGCCTCAGCCGGCTGTTTAAAACTTTTTAGCTGTTTAATTATCCCCCGGCTCATGAACCAGGCGAGAATCCGCCTGGCTGGCCGTATTTTAATTCCCCAGGCTCGTGGACCAGGCGAGGATCCGCCTGGCCGGCCGCTTTTACCCATCGACGTTCTTCACTGGATCCCTTCTCACTCAGGTCGTGTGTTGGATCGCCCCTTTTCTCTCCCTCCCTCAGGATCAAGAACCCATGAGGATTCACCGCCTCGCGGGCCAGAGCGGCCGGGTCGGGACACGGCGTAAAGCACTGTGCAGCTCCAGCCTTTCGAGCCTCAAACAAGCTATTTCTCCAATCCAGAACACAAACCTCACATTCTTCCGTGTTTTCACCTTCACCTGGTGAATCCCTACTCTTATTTCAGATCTCAGATCAACTGTCACATTTGTGACTCATAGTCAGGAACTTCCCCACGCCCCCTGGTACATACTCAAGAAGAACACCTCATTTTCCTAGAAAACCTACAGCGATTCTAAGCACGCGAATGCACAGGGAGACTGTTTTCACTGATGGATGTAAGTTCCAAGGGGATGAGGACCTGACTGCCTCCTTGTTACTCTCGCTCTTACTGCCTTGATTCTAGCACCTACCACCACCTGTTGAGTGAATAAGTGTGCAAATAATGGGGACGTGAATCATTACAATTTAATTCTATTCTTTTGTGGACTTTTATGGTGAGCACCAGACAGCACTGGGATACATGAGGATTTTTTAAAAATCCATGGTCTTGAAGATCCAAGTGTGAGGGAGACAGTTAACACGGAGTAAGAAGAGGGGGTCTCTGTACAGATGTCCAGGATGGAGGAGACTGAACATGTCTCCTTGTTGTCTGAGGGCTCCCTTGAGTCCACAAGTATTTCTTTAATGTTTATTTATTATTGAGAGAGAGAGAGACAGAGCATGAGCAGAGGAGGGGCAGAGAGAGAAGGAGACAGAATCCGAAGCAGGCTCCAGGCTCTGAGCTGTCAGCACAGAGCCTGACATGGGGCTCGAACCCACGAACTATGAGATCATGACCTGAGCTGAAGTCGGCTGCTTAACCCACTGAGCCCCCCAGGTGCCCCGAGTCCACAAGTATTTTTAGTGCAGATGAAAGAATGTAGCAAAACGCAAATAATCTATGTTCTGAAAATAGAAGTATAAACAATGCATTGAGTATATGAAGCAAAACTCTACATAATGTACGTCTCTCATCTGCTTGGAATTCAGGGCACTGTTACCAGAGAACTGATGCATATGGTATAAAACCACTGGATCAGAGGATGAATGACACTGTGAGCAGGCCGGCAAGCTTCTGTCAACACTACCGTCTACTTTTTGTATTTTTTCAATTTTCTTGGGATTCTGGAGCCGTGGCAGAATCTTTAGTATGACAGTACCCCCAATTCCTCAACCACTCCACTCCTCTTACAGAAGAGGAAGACGTCCCTGCGGAAGGCACTAGAGGCCAAGTTCTGTAAAAACTAGCACAACTTGTCTCTTTAACCAATGAGGGGGGATTTCTATTTCTCACTCTTTCCTTTCTTCTTGCAAACCTCAGTATCCTGCACTTGCTTCTGTTTAATATCTACCAATAACTTTACATGTCCTGGTGACTATGATGCAAAGTCTATCTTAAGCAAAATCAAGATGTATGTTTTGAGGCCCGATTCACCATTGGGAGTGGCTTCCTCCCCAGTGGGGTGCCCAGGGAGCTCATTTGACTTGTGCAATTCTCCTCCACTGTAAATTGGACAGAAGTATTTTTTCTGCCTCAGAGGGTTATTGTGAGAGTGCTTATTCCAGAGATACAGTGATGATTAACTTGGTTGCTAATCTCTCTTTCGTTCCCTTTTGCTGCCACAGAACATGGATCATTGGCAGCAAATTGGCCAAGGTCACCTGGGCAAATCCCTAAGGGAATCCCTCCATGTCCCATGTGTCCTCACCTAAGAAGGCTCTGGATCTTCCTGGTTGGCTTTCTCATTCATAAACATTTACATTTAGGAGGTGAGCACTTTGTTTCTGATAACTTGTAAAGGCAACCCTACACGGTTGTGTTTTTTAAGCATGATGAGAAAGGTCGTAGAAATAAGGTGGGCTCCTAAAACGGCCTATACGAATATCATGTACATGACCTAGACTTGGGGTCAAACTCCGGCTCTGCTGTGAGCACTTGAGTGTAGATTTTCCTACTCAGAGGACATTGGCAAGGGTTTCTACTGCACACGTGTCAAGTGAGATGAAAGAGTCAGAAATCACTTCACAGTCCCTCGGTGACTGTCGAAATACAGCCTCTTTTTATTATGAGCAACACTGATCTAACTCATTGAATAGATGTGATTATTTCACTTTCTTTAAAATAATGTGAAAATAGGTATACCACGCTCTTGAGATTTAGACATTACTTCATGTGCATTTTGCACACATGCCTCGTTATAAATAGTAGACATACCCCCTCTAGAAGGGCGAACGTGGACATGGGAATCAGAAACCTGAGTGCGGTCCCTGCTCCATCACCTATGCTGTGTTCCGTCAGGAAGGGGATCTGACCTCTTCGTCACACACACCCTCCCCACACGCTCTAGGCTTCGTGTGAACGTCCTGTAAGACCACGGCTTTCAACTGTCAGCCCTTGCCCAATGCCTACAAAACAATAAATAGGAGATATTTTAAGTTGCATAATCATAAGTGCGCTATGTGTGCAATCTAAACCCAATATTGATGGCTGTCTAAAAGGGAGAAGCATTAGGACAATCAGCAGTCCTATGGCAAGACTGTTTTTAATGACAGCATGCTAAAAATAGCTGCTGTAATTACTCTGAGCCCGACAGTGATCCGCAGCTGCAGGCAGGCTGAGGAGCTCGGCTAATCAGGAGAGCTCTCCATCCAGCGAGGGGACGCGGTGGGCTCACAACCAGCAGGGATTAAGATCCCCTGGGATGAAGCCTCACATCTTGACATGATCGGCGCTGTCACTGGCAGGAGTAGAGAACAGGGATGGGATGCGCTTCTCACTCGCTCGGGAGTAAATGAAGGTGTTTGCTGGAAAGACACGGGGTTTCCAGACCATTTATCTTCTGGGAGGTTCTGTCATCTGTGACTAGTAACTGCTCCTTCTTTTAAAGTTTAGTTATTATTTTGAGAGAGAGAGAGGGAAAAAGAGAGAGATAACAAGCAGGGGGGAAGCAGAGAGAGAGGGAGTGAGAGAATCCCAAGCAGGCTCTGTGCTGTCAGTGTAGAGCCCTACACAGGGCTTGACCTCACAACAGCAAGATCACAACCTGAGCTGACAGCCGATATCAAGAATTGGACATTTAACTGACTGACCCACCCAGACACCCCAAGTAACTGCTGCTTCTGTTCCTTCTGGCCTGCCACAAAACAACCCAAAACCCCAGTAGACCTGCACCCAGACATCTGTAATGCAGTCCCATAAGTCAAATACCCTAAACATACCAGTTACTATATCATCTAGAAAGGTGTGACCATAGCATTTCTATTTTTCAGGGGCCCACAGTAGAAATTGTCCACCTAAGTTAAATACTTCCATTTCTTCATTTACACGTCTCCATCCTTTTGTGTATGGAATAGAGTTTCTTTATTCCTTCTTGCCAAACACCTTGAATCTGTTGCCCACACTGCCCCTAAAGGAAGAACGATGGAAAAGACATGGGGCCGCATCGTCCCTTCTCCAGGATTCTTCTCCAAGGCTTGTCGAGCTTGCCTCCATTTAAATCTTCCCTGGATGGACACCACCCAGGTGCAAGCACTCGTAAAATCTATATCCCACATGGCTACTCAGCCTTCCATATGATCGCACATCTCTGACTTTGTTACTATCATTGCTGAAATCTCAGAAAGTTCAAATGCTTTATCTTTTAGGAGTCCTTTTTCCCAACCTCACAATTTGAGCATTATTCTTCATTATTTCTGTTGTCTAAGATCATACAACATTTTTCATTCAACAAATGGATCCATAATGATGCTGCAAGCCTGTCTTCTTGACTCTGAATTCACGCAAAGCTCCACACAGATCATGGAATAAGTAGGACAATCCTGCAGCCCACACGGGCAAGAGCGGAAATAAGCAATGGGTCAGGGACACACTATAAAGCAAGTGAAAGACATTAAATATGATACTCTTGACCCCAGATATTTCCTGAATATTACTGGAAGGAACGTAAATGGATTAGACATGAGAACCTTCAAGTATTTTACATTTGTGTGTGTGTGGTTTTTTTTTTTTTTTTTTTTTTTTTTTTTTTTTTTTTTTTTTTTTTTTTTTTTTTTTTTTTTTGCCACTTATAGTGTTTGCCTTGAGATCCCGTGGTAACTCTGGGAGATAATTGGGCAAGGTGCACACAAAAATATTTCATACTCGTTCCTTCATAAAGAAAGAAAAATCACAACATTGAGCACCTGCCACAATGTTTTTCCAAAGTTTCACTGAAATCCAAAGGCAATGGTGAATAAAATCAAGACCCTATTATCAAATTCTATTGCATCAAATCCTATTACTGGTTGATGTATTCTCCATTGGTGTACTCGCGGAAAAGGAAAAAAGCCAGTTGTATTTAAGAATGCCCCTGCTGAACTTGTACAAGATATTAATTTCATTAAATCTTCATTCTTGAATATGTCTTTTCATTATTTGGAAATAATAAATGGGAAGGGCACAGAAAGCATTTCTGCCGTACCAAAACACAACAGGCACCTTGAGGAAACGCTCTGTGCACCTGGGTGGCAAGCCCGGTAGCCACTTGCCCAATGGGATGCCAGTTTTACTTGGGGAATAACTAACAAACAAAAGTATTTCAACACCAGGGAGATCTTTACAAGCCAGTGAGCCAATATTTTATAAACAAGCAGCGCATTCTATCACACAACGAGGTCCAGTGAATTTTCTCAGGAAAGAGAGTGAAAAGTTCATTCACATCGTTTCAGATTCCACATCAGAACTAATCTCCAAGAAATGGCCACTTCTTGAGTTTTGGTGTATTATCAGAGAATATTAACAAATACATGAAAACAACTCTTGCATTTCCAACTCTGTGTTTCTGGGGACAGAAACAACACATTCACCAGGCAGAAGCTGAAGCAGACATGACAATCCAGCAATCTGCCATGACTCAAGAGATTTGCAACATGAAATAGGGCCATTATTCTTACCTTTTTTTTTTTGTATTTTAGAAAACAGTTATATGAAAACGTGATTTATGTCGGCCTGTAATGAGTTTATTATGGTATTTTAAATGGATTATTATATAAATACATTTTTAAATACTCTGTTTTCTTTTTAAAAAAAATTTTTAATGTTTATTTATTTTTGAGAAGCAGAGAAAGATAGAGGACAAGCAAGGGAGGAGCAGAGAGAGAGGGAGACAGAATCTGAAGACAGGCTCCAGGCTCTGAGCTGTCAGCACAGAGCCTGACGCAGGGCTCGAACTCACGAACTATGAGATCGTGACCTGAGCCAAAGTCAGACGCTCAACCGACTGAGCCACCCAGGTGCCCTTCTTCTTCTTAATAATTGACTCTGTTGACAAATACAGAGTCTGAGACATTGGTAGTTTTCTCTTCCAATGGAGTTTGCAAACAATTTCATTGTTTGCTGAAGTTCTGAAGCATTACATGGCTTTGGTCATAGCAAGCCATGCCACCTGATGAAACAATATTAATTCTTGTTTACATAGATTACCAAAGGATATCAAAAAAACATGCAATCAACCTGCAATTGGCTATTTTTAATCCCTTTGTTACTGGTTCCTGTGCAACTTTAACAAGATACTAGCTTCAAATTCACTATATGTACGGTAAAGTTAGGGCTTTCTATAGGTAGGGTTAGCTGCAGAAACACCTTATTAAGTAATAGATGGAAAATTAATATTCATTACCTAACAGCAAGTGATACATTAAAATATTTTTAGATTGTAAATTAAATGTGGTTACATTAAAATACCCAGAATAATAGTATTTTAAATATGACAGGCATTATTACATTGGGTTTTTTTTTTCCTAGCAAACTCACTGATTGGTAATCACAAAGGATGGAGGCTTTAGACGTTTTTTTCAGTCAGCGTGTCAGAGCAAAGTGGGAGCATGCTATGTAGTGCCAGACATACACATTCAGTCCCTGTCCGTTCCTTCCATGACCGTACCCTCAATCAGTTATACTCAGATAATATAAATATATGTTTGTAAAAATCCACAGGACCTTGGAGAAGCTATTCATGTCTTTGAGCCTCATGTTTTCTCTATAAAAACAGAAAGAGTCATTTTAATCTGAAAGGTATTTGTCAGCGTGCATGTGCGTGGGGGTGCACAAACCCAGACCTGCGTGAACACAGCCCACGAATTCCCTGTGTTTTTACTGAAACAACCAGGCACTCCTGCCTCTCCCTACATGCTGCGGTCCGGAACGTGTTTCCTGTTTCCTCCCAAGATGACGGCTTCCCATGCGGCGTTCGTGGGAAAGTGCCCATCTCCCGTGCTGTTACCAGAAAGCCTCAGAGGAGTGAGAGCCAAAACTCCCCCGGGGGTTACAGATGTTTTGAGAGTGCGAGGTTTTCACAGCTTCCGAGGGCTCAACAGTCTTTGCTAAACATCTTTTATGTGTAATGAGTGAACATTTTCAGTGGGAATAATTTTCCAGTTGAAAGAATAGAAACAAAAAAAAATTATCATGAGAAACAATGAAAATCTCTCTACACCTAAAGATTTTGCTAGTTGTTGGATCATTTGGGTGTTCTGAGCAATGGGTTGGGTGGGGGACGCTTCAGTCTCTGTAGGCCACTCAGCCTCTTTCAGCCTCAAGGAGGGCCATTAACGCCTGTCCCTCAAGGCCGGTCACTACTTCCGGAGTAATGCAGGGGAGGTTAAAAAACACTTCATTTGCAGTTATTACACTGGAGAGTCTGAGGCTTTTCTCTTTCCTGTGGCCGGGCAGACAGGCGGGATCAGAGACCCATCTTCCTCAGTCTGAGGACAGGTTTCTAAGAAACAGATTACCTCTTTCTTTTTTTTTTTTTTTAATAGTTTATTGTCAAATTGGTTTCCATATAACACCCAGTGCTTCTCCCCACAAGTGCCCCCCACCATGACCGTCACCCCTCCCTCCCCCTCCCCCCTCAGTCCATGGTTCCTCTCCAGTATTCAGTAGTCTCCCTTGATCTGTGTCCCTCACTCTCCCTCGCTCTCTTTCCCCCTTCCTCTCCCCATGGTCCCCTGCCAGGTCTCTCCTGTTAGACCAATGAGTGCAAACGTATGGTATCTGTCCTTCTCCACCTGACTTATTTCGCTTAGCATGACACCCTCGAGGTCCATCCACTTTGCTACAAATGGCCTTTTTCAAAAACAAAACAAGACAAAACAAAACAAAACTCAAAGAAGGTAAGCAGCAGAAGTGGCTGTGAGACAGGGCGCACCTCTGGGGCCACTGGGAGAGTCTGAGGAGGGAGGTAGCTGGGCTGTGTCTGTCCACACAGACTCCCTTTGTCCTCAGGGATGAGCTTGGGGCAGCGCAGCCAGCATGTGGCAAGCGGCATGGGGCTGGGGACGGTGGTCGAGGGAGGGGAAAACGGGATTTGTTATAATATTGGTTCGTGCAACATCCCTGGGAATGGGACCAAATGACAAAACTGTGGCTGGGTGTCTGCGTGGGGCTCCTGAGCGGCAGCGTCCCATGGAGACATTTTCTGTGAGGTCCTGTTCAGCCTGGGACGTGGGTCCGGTGGCATGATGCCATCACCACCCGATCTCCTTGGCTTGGGAACCGTGGGCCTGAGCATCCCAACAAAGGACACTTCAGAGAGTCTTCTTGGAACAATAAGTTTCCATGTGTCCAGATGACATCACCCTCAGGAAGCCCGCAGGAAAGGAATGGGGGGAGGGGGGCCAGTCCCAAAGACTTGTTTCATTTCCAGTGGGAGCCTCAAATTAGGCAGTTTTTTTCAAGGCTTTAAAAAGAAGAGCATCAAAATAATAAGCTGGGGGCAGGGTGGCGCCCTCGGGGAACACTGCGCTGTTTTTATAAATAACTGTAGGAATGCTGTCCTTCAGAGCTTCTTGGCCCTGGATATTAGCGTAGGCAGCAAATAGGAATGGAGAGCGACCCATCTCGCTGTGAGTGTAGAAATTCCACACAGAACCGAGGTGGGAAAACTGTCTCTTCCCACAGAGATGACTGTCTTGTTCTTGCTCTGTCTGCTGAGAAACGATCTGGGAACCGTCCGCCGGGCTCTGGTGCCTTCGGATTCAAGTCATAGAAGACCTGTAACTGAGTGATAAAGGCACCTGATCACGGGAAGCAAATTGCTCGGTACCGATGGACAAAGGTGACAATCTACGCCAGGAGCTGAAGGAACGATAGTAAGGTTCCCTTTTACCTGTTATCGATACATGTCCCAGGCACTTCTGTTGAGATTCCACCTTTATGTTTTAAAGAAAATAGTCCAATTCTAAACTCTTAGCAGGAACTCTGGGGTTAAGCCTCATATTTTATTCTGTGATGTGGAATAAACATGAGTCGTGAGAGAATAAAGAGCTGGATACAGAATTAAGAAGGGAGAGGAAGAAGAAAGGTCTTTATCTACTTGCAAATCAGAGGAAATTCTTCCGAAGAACAAAAATCATGGAAAACTGGTGTTTTCTTGCTTCTTGTATCTTAAACTCCTTTTCTAGAAGAAACACCAAGAAGAAGCTTAGAATACCTGATTCTTTTAAAACACATTGATTCACAAAAGGATTTTCCTTCTCTGCTATAAACAAAGTTCGGTAATCGCCCTAGACCTCACGGATTTCCCAGTACATGCTAACTTTGCCCTGTGAACATAAACTAGTTTTAAAGACCCGATCCAACTACATACCTCTCCTCCCTGTTTTGTTTCTTCTAATTGTTAACACAGTGAACTTCATTTGCTGACCTAAAACTTGGCTGGGGCAGGATTATATTTTTAGTTGGAAACCATCGGCAGCCACTTGAGAATTCATTTTGCTCTTAAATTAGAATATTAATGGATTCATATGATTAGAAAGAAGACCATAACTAGCTAAGTGCGGAGATACCAGTTCCAACCCCACATTTGATTCTAAATTGGTTCCAGAAGTGAAACAGCTTTTCCCTGGAGGGCCTTCTGGGTGGAGACAGAGACGTCAAGGTATAAACATGTTCTTGGCAAACATCATGAAAAGTGTAGCTTCACACCACACTTTGCTAACATTTATGCTTGGAATAGTAAATCACCCCTTCCAACAAGTGGAACTTGGTGGAAGTCCTATGAGAAGGTTAGGTCGGGGAGCCCTGCCCAGGAGCACACACAGAAAGGGATATACCGACCACACCACGAATACCCATCATCCACGTTTCAGTGGAACGCACGTGCAGGCCCCCCTGGGGAGCAGACCAGGAGTCAGTGGCGCTGCCATGTCATCAGCAGTATCTCATAGCATCCCCAGCCCATGTCACTGTCCACTGTGGGGAACATGTTGAGATGTCTAAGATGGGGAATACACGCTTTCTCCTGCCAAGAACCACTGGCCAACTTGACCAAAAATCGGTTGAGGTGCAAACACTCGTAAGGGAATGAACAAACGCTGTTGACTAATTATATAGAGAGAATGGGAAAAAACTACAAAAATCCAAACCCGACAGGTTATTGAACAGCAGACTCATTCTGTGAAGGAGAGCAGGGAATACAGCTCTGAACCACACTTGTAGTGCGATGTGGAGACTAATCAAGGAAGGTCCATGCCTGACAGAGCGGAGCGGGGAGGGCTCTGAGGAAGAAGAGAGTCAGAAGGCTGACCACTGGTGTGAGACCAGTCGAGGAAGGGAAAGAGGGAGGTGGGTGTGCTCTGACCCACACATCAGCTCTGCCACCACACCAGACCCTTCCAGAACTTCTGGGTCGGGACCTTCTGAGCCTGAGAACAAGTCAGAGGAAGTGAGCCTGCCCAACACACGTTGGCCAATCCTACATGTGCGCAACCGAGCAAAACAGAAGCTAAGCAGATCAAGTCTCAGTGTGCACTAGGAGCCTCAACTAAGAGATGCAGGGGCTCCTCTGGATGGGCCCGGGCTCCCTCGCACGAGTAGGCTGAGGCCACGCTAGCTCGCTGGTGCCCGCGCCCCGCCTCCCTGTCGTTAGGGCCCTGAGGCGCACCGCGCAGCTGCAAGTCATCGCTCTTCCGTTAGTTTCTCGCTTTTCTGATGCGTTAAGATAACGTATGATTATGGTTTATTTTGCCATCTCAAATCTTCGAGGCTGATGACTGAGTTTTCCGGTGACGGTTTTCCTCTGTGTTTTGCTAACTACCTTTTACCATCTTTTAAACATTTCTAGTCATTTTTAAGTGGATTCACCAGCAAGTTCCCATCTCATATATGATTTTCATCTCACCTGGTAGTCACCCTTCCCTCTGTCCCCCTAACAGGGGCCCCAAGTTCCAGGGCTTAGCGGGAAGGGGCATGTGCTCTGACCCCTGCTCCCCAACCAGCTCGACACCAGGGAGCGTGGGGGGAAGGGTGTGTCACTGCCGGAGCTCCTGTGACAAAGCACAACACTCCGGGTGACTTCACAGCAACATACTGCCTCCCAGTTGTGGGGGCTGGAAGTCTGGATTTCAGCAGGACTGGTTCCTTCTGAGCCTCTGTCCTCGAAGAGTAGATGACTGTCTTTCCCTGTGTCCTCACTTGGCCTCCCTCTGTGTTTATCTTTGTGTCTAAATTTCCTCTTCCTGCTAGTTCACCTGCCATATTGGATTAGGAGCCACCCTAATGGCCTCATTATAACTTGATTATCTCTGTGAAGACGTGCCAGGGAGGAAAGACATCCCCCCCACCAGGTTTGATAGCTGGGTGGGTAAGATACACTGACCACAGGCAGATGAACAGCAGAAAGATGTGTACATGTATTAATTCTTACTGTAATATGCATGGGGCATCCCAGGACATAAGGTAAAGACGCCAAAGGGCAGCGGGGTCTGAAGGCATATACACCCTCCTGGTACAGGAGGGAGGGGTGCAGTTGCCTCAGCGGGGGGGGGGGGGGGGGGGGGGGGGGGGGGGGGGGGGGGGGGGGGGGGGGGGGGGTGTGGCTGGGTCCTGGGGGGAACAGACAGGGGGGGGACAGTTTGTGACAGTCGCTCTGCGTGTGGGGCCTACTTCTCAGGTCCTGTCCTGTGACAAGAGTCCATCTTCCTAGCCAGTGGGGCTCCTGTGGGGGGGACCAAGTTCTTCTGGAAGATCTGTGTTCAGGCTCATGAAGGGAGTTCAGAGAAAGCCTCTCCCTGCACCTGCTGTATTCCAAGCGCCTTCGTTCTAATAACTCATGAGCCACCACTATACACTGTGAGTGGAGTGTCCTGGGTTCCTTCGGACACTGTCCCCACACGCACACTCACACTTTGAGCTATGGGGGGGTTAGGATTTCAACATGAATTTTGGCGGGGGGTGGGGTGCGGGGGGGACAATTCAGCCCATAACAGGGGTCATGGGATACGTGCTCCCTCACCCCAACTCCTTTCAAAAAGAACATTTAATAGTCATAAGAACATGGAATATGAGGTCTACCCTCGAAACCACTTTTCGGAGGGTAAGACACTATCACCGACTGTGGGTTCCCTGTTGCACAGCAGATCTCTGCAGCTTTTTCACCATATTTAATTGAAACTTTTTGCCTATTGATTGATAACTCCCCGTTTCCCCTCGCGAGCCCCTGTTAGCCACCGTTCCAGTCTTTGATTTCATGAGCTTGACTTGAGGACAACCATGCAGAGTCTGGCCTTCTGTATCTGGCTGGTTGCACTTGGCGTGGTGTCCCCAGAGCTCATCTGTGTGGTCACGGGCTGTAGAAGTCCTTCTGTTAGGAGCGGGGAGGACTCACTGGGCGGATGCCCCACACTCCGTGCTCCTCTGCCCCGTCCTGTGCTCACAGGGCCTGTTTAAAGGAGGAAAGGCAACTGTCTCCGTACCTCACCGCCCACCGGGGAGCCTCCTCTCTGTTCCTCATCACCCCCACGCCACCGCTGGCCGGGATCTGTCACGGGCTCCACGGCTGGCTCTGACTTGGCCTCCAGCTCCCCCTCAGCTCCTGCTGGCACAGTCCCGGCTGCACGGTGGCTGTGGATCCTGCACGTCCAGCCTCCTGTGCGCGAGGCCAGCGAGACAGGGCAAGCCTGGCCCAGCGGCAATGTCCCAAGTGCCTGCCGCTTCCGAGTGGGGACAGAGCAACAGCTCAGCCTCCACAGGCCGGCTGTGACAGATCCCTTCCTGGGGGCTCTGCCGGCTGCTGGTTCTCCAGGAGAGGATGTCCACTTTCTCTCTGGAAGAATCCAGAAGCCACTCTCCCTTGCTTTAGGGAAACAAAAGAAGCACTCCCTGCTCTGTTGGCAAAAGACCTACAGCAAAGACCCCTGTTCCACTCTCTTCTTTTGTAAAATGGACCTTGGAGTGACGGCTGAGAAGAGACGGCAGGTTCGCTATGAGAGGTGCAGCTCCACTCTGGGGAATGTCCTTGATCGTGCACATTCTTCATTACTCATGGACACCCGCCTGGCTCAGGGCCTAGTCATCAGTTCTGGAGGAGCGAGGAGAGCCCACTCAGTTTTGTATTCCAAAGAGTTCTGGAAATATCCTAGAGTCCTTATGCAAACTTACCCTGGCACTTCCAAAGCACGTGCAGGGTTCTGGAGTCTCCCGTTAAAACGAGAGTTTTATGATGGAGAGAACTGGGAAGAGATAACACACGGAGGTATCCAAATTCTTTCTCCAGTTAATCTATCCCTTGGGGACCAATATGGCAGCTACACGCTAGGAGTGACAGCCAGAAGAAAGCATGGTTCTGTGTGACACCCAGAAGGACACAGAAGTTCTTCACTAAGAAAATATGTCCAGCAATCTTCTCTCTTAATATCATAGAGGCACATAGGTTGTTACATTTAAGTAAAATGTCTCTGTTCATTGAAAACATCTCGCACATATAATGCAGCCTCTTAACTTTGATTTGAACACGATTGGATACCCTTTCCTGCTTTGTCAAAGATTAATTGGCCGTACATTTGCAGGTCCAGTTCTGGGCTCTCTATTCTATTCCATTGGTCCATGTGTCTGTTTTTGTGCCAGTACCATACTGTCTTGATGATGACAGCTTTGTAGTAGAGGCTGAAGTCTGGGATTGTGATGCCTCCCATTTTGGTTTTCTTCTTCAATATTACTTTGGCTATTTGGGGTTTTATGTGGTTCCATATGCATTTTAGGGTAGTTTGTTCTAGCTTTGAGAAGAATGCTGGTGCAATTTTGATGGGGATTGCATTGAATGTGTAGATTGCTTTGGGTAGTAATGACATTTTCACAATGTTTATTCTTCTGATCCATGAACAGGGAATGTGTTTCCATTTCTTTGTGTCTTCTTCAATTTCCTTCATAAGTCTTCTATAGTTTCCATCATACAGGTCTTTTACATCTTTGCTTAGGTTTATTCCCAGGTATTTTATGGTTTTGGTAAGAAATATGGAGTATTTTTGAAACTCAAACTATATTTTCCTCATCTACTAGTAAGATGCTTTGAACATAGTCTCAAGTTATATTTCATAATAGGTTTGGTCTTTTCTAGTTTTAAATGTAATAATTCAGGGTCATGATAAAAGATGGCAGTTTTCACCTATGCTGTATTCTGCGTTTTTAGTATATGTGCTGCCGAAGTGAGCACATTCTGAGTTTCTAAATAACTTTAAAAAAATTTGTATAATCTATCCCAAAACGAGGACTTCTTAATATGCATTTATCTTAATATGCATTTGTATAAATGAGGCATCAAAAGGTATTAGGAGTTAGGAACTAAAATATATTCGACCAGGGGGTTCTTTTTCTATGTAATAATTTTTTAAGGTTAAGAAAAACCCTACTTTAAATATCTTGCTAACACCACTCTTAACACTTAGATAACGTGAAACACAGATCAAGAAACGGTGCTGTGAACCATGTTCTGTCTATTGTGAAGACAAGATAGTGCGTAACTGGAAAGACAGACAAGCCAATGTTTTCTGAACATACCTGCATGGTTTTCAAGAATAATTGTCATCTAAATCTTGGTGACGTTCTTTTTTTGAGGGAAATATATAAATATCTACAAAAACACATAGTTTTATATGTTATATGTTCTAATTTTTTCAGACTTACACTATTGTTCACAACATTAGGTAATATGAAAGGAAAAATCTGTTCTTTGAAAGATCAGCTGTTTCCCATGGAAGGGGGAATGGGCCCATTAGTCAAGCAAATAGCAGCCTTTCCTGTAAGGCGTGTTTTTATGGTAACTCACTCTGTTGCAATGAGTTACTAAAATTATCTGATTCATCTTCTATAAGGACACCGATTCCTCTTTGAAAAGAGTTATCTGTCCATTGTTTAACACAGAAAAATGTACTAATGCTTCAAAAAAATTCACTATAATTCTAATACTAAAAGCAGTTATAAGCATTTTGTACATAATATATAAACCAGGTTTTCACAAATATTTATAAGAAGATATGAAAATGCCATAGCATATTGAAAACTGTCCACATATAGTCATTAAGGATTTTAAAATAAAATTTTGTAGGCTTCGGTTGAATAGCAAGTTGATGTTATGTAAATGTATACCGTCTGTTCCTCCAGTTGCTTTGCTACCATATTTAAAAGGGAGTGCTTAGTTCCGGGGCATCGTCCATGGCAGGATGAGAGCCCTTGGTGGCTCAAGTCCATGGATTTAGTAGAATATGGGGCTGCGTGTTGACCAGATGTTCGCAATAACCGTTACCGTACCCATTGACTTGGCTTGACCAAACTCTACCCGGTTGGTTTTTGAGACCCTTGCAGATACTGAGGGCCATGCAACCCTATTGCAATGGTTTTGTGTAATGTAGTCTCTCTTCACTCAAGTCTCGATTTATTTTTTTAATTTATTTTAATGTTTATTTTCGAGAGAGAAAGAACATGAGCATGAGTGGGGAAGGGTCAGAGAGAGAGGGAGACACAGAATTGGAAGCAGGCTCCAGGCTCTGTCAGCACAGAACCCAATGAGGGGCCCGAACCCACAAACCGTGAGATCATGACCTGAGCCAAAGTCAAACACTTAACTGACTGAGCCACCCAGACACCCCAAGTCTCTATTTTTTTAACTTAGCATCACACACACACACACACACACACACACACACCTTTTCTGCAAGTAAGAGTTTCTTTGACATGTTTATCGAGCGATGTGTATGTGTCCTGTGCTGTGTTAGGTAAAGTACAATAAAATGTCACAAAGCAATTTACAAAAAACAACAAACAAAAACAACCTACAAAGCATTGGAAGCGGTGGTCCAGAATGGTTGATAGTGGCATCCCCGGAAGAGTGTGGACGTGTGGTCAGCCTGTAGGGAGGATAGAACTTGGCTACATTGGTAAAGAAATGGGATTGTGATTGAGCTAGAGACAAAACCCCCAGATAATGTCTGGAAACCAACAAGCACCAAAATGTGGAGCTTCTTCTGAAAGGAATGAAGGAGTGCAGTGTCCATATTTAGTAGATTGGTGCCCTCCCTCATTTCTCATGGGGTTAGCATTTGTTACACATTTGGCACTTCACAGGAATTCAAAACCAGATGATATTTTGAATTCAACCCAAACCATTTTCTCTTCTCGTGTTATTTTACTGAACCGGCTAACGTGATAACCCTCAATTGAGATTTTTTTATTCATGACCCTGTCTTTGCTAAGCATCCCAAGATATCATGAGAAGGTTTTAATATGGTTTTAATATGGAAAAGGAGAAGGGGAAATACGAAATGGGGGAGGAGGATGGTGAGATGAAGCAGTGAGCCCTTTCCCATGCGAGGATGCCGTGCTGTGTGCCGAGCTCTCTACGATGCGATCATTTCCACTAACACACTCATCACACTCATTTGATATAGAAGATCAAACCAAGATGCCACCCCCAACACTGACTCAACTTCTTGTCAGATCCTGACTGCTCTTCCTAAAAGTGGGACTGGAGAATGAGAGGCTCTGGGGATGGAGTCGTCAGGGGGCTTGAGAAGGAGCCGGACCCCGAGACCAGCAGGGACGCTCGTCCAGGGGGTTGAAGCTCAGTGGACAGCAGTCGGGCTGTCACTCCACTGGTTTCCACCCCCCAAAGTGATGTCTCAAATAAGCTCCTCTTCCTTGAAATCATGAGGCGTCACCACACACCTTGATAGCTTATTCCATCCTGCTGTATCGTTGTGACAGAAGAAACACATCCTTGTTGCTCTTTGTGAACGAATACTCTCTGGGTCATGTAAAGATTCAAGAAAATGTAAGGTGAAGAGAATGTTTCTGCCCTAAGACAGTAGAAGCAGAGAGAACCAAGGCAGACAGTAAATGAGGAAAATTTGGAATGTACATGTGAGCTTTTGTTTTTTACTATTTCTTCTGTTGGACCTATTGACATCAGGTATCCAAAAATAGTTCTGCTTGTCTTGCTGTTTATAAATTTGAATCCCAGGAATCAAAGTCAATCCCCTGTGCCAATCAATAGGGTCTTTCCAGGGCAAGGTGGAATCTGAGAATGAGCTCTACACAGGAGCTAGAGCAGAAGCCGTCTTGACGGATTTGTCTGGAAACGGCAGCTAGATGAACACACGACAGGGAGCAGGTGCTGCTCTGCGCTTTAAGAAATAATACTGGGGCACCTGGTGGCTCAGTTGGTGAAGCATCCGACTTCCGCTCTGGTCATGATCTCACGGTTCGTGGGTTCGAGCCCCGCGTCAGGCTCTGTGCTGATGGCTCAGAGCCTGGAGCCCTCTCCAGGTTCTGTGAATCCCTCTCTCTCTGCTCCTCCCCATCCCCTAAATATAAATAAACATTAAGAAAAGAATGTCAATTATAAGGTATTGAGAAGGAGATTGGAGATTAGGGTTTCTGATTTTGTAAAGGTACCTGTTTCGGTGTAATTTCTCTGACCGGTCTTTTGGGGGACGCCAGCTGAGCAGTTTCCTGTGAGTGATCTCCTTAGGAGTGACTTGAAGACCATCAGAACTGATCTGGGTTCACATATTTTTTCCAACATTATTGGGTGGGGCTCTTCTATGGGGATTTTAGTAACTTGGTCATTATTTCAAGTAACTGAATCAAGCCTCAACAACACAACCATACCCAGCTTTCCTAAAAATTAAATTGTGATGTATAGATAAATAATTACATATACCTAGTATCCGGTTTTTGCTATTTTCTTCGAGTGACTTCTGTTCGTTGGTGTTTGTCTAGCCTGGGAAATGTCCATCGCCCTCATTCACACCTCCATGGGGGAAAGGTCCGTTCCCGGAAGCTGGAGGTGGCCCCTCACGGTGGTTCCAGGACCCTGGCCTGAGCACTGCACAAGGCTCCCGGGCCCTGTGTGTGTCCTAATTTTACTAATGTGCCCGGCTTTCTTTCTTAAATGCAAGGCCTGTAAGGTTATCTGTCTCTCTCTCTCTCTCTCTGATACACGCTTCCTTGTTGTTGCTGCTGTGGCTGTTGGGGGGTGGGAGGAGGGCATTTGCCCCACATCGTGAGCTGGAGTAAATCTGATCCTTTATTTCCCCCCATAGATGGGAGGGTTTATTCACTAGTCTCTTGGGTATGCTTTTATCATTCCAAAAGGGAGGCTCAGGCACTGTGATTCTAGCTTCATTTGGAGAACTTTTTTTTTTTTTTAAAGAAATGGCTGCACCCTAGGGCGTTGAGTTCAGAATCTTTACAAGCCGCCCTGCGGGGTCAGGGACTCCAGCTGTGATCACCACTGGTGAGTGTCCAGGGTGCTGCCTGCGGGTCCCCAGCCAGAGACACAGAGACCCACTAATTCACTTCCTCTTCTCACTTCAAAGCAGTTATGACTGCATCACGGGATCAAAGGGATCTCGGGCCCCTGGTGCTGGGACTGCCCGAGGTTCCCTGCTCTGGGGCTCGGAGAGGCTTTGAAGTCCACCGCAGATCGCTAGGGCAGAGAGATTGGGGCCATTTCAGGGACGGAGGCCAGGATTTGCCAAAAAGAACTGCTTCCCACCTACCTACACAGGGAGTCTGAAGTGGGAAGAGGGTCATCACCCCGCTTACACTTTGATCTTGGCTCTATTAAATGTTGCCCATGTGGCCCTTTAAGATACATGAATACGTAGTAGTGTCTCCGTAAGAGTGAAGTATGACTTGAGTTTCAACCCTTAGTTATTAGGTCATTAAACGTTTTCCTGAGGCAGTAGGAAAGTTTTTAAGGGTTTTGATAACACAGAAAATAGAGGAAGATGAATTCATTGTCAATTAAAACTCTCCCATAGACTGCGGCTCTATAGATATCTGGTCTCCGTAGAACATATTTTAATTCAAACAATATTCATTAACAACAGAAGAAAAATGCAGATTCTATCCTCTCTTCTCCAGTTATATCGAAACCTACTAAGTACATCCAACAGAGGGAATGGGCACAAGCATTCCGTAGCCCAGAGTGAATGAAGGACGGAATGTGGTAACTGATCCCAGGTGCTGTGTTCTTTTTTTAAAAACGAACTTTTCTAGGAACACAGGATCCCCATGATTTGCCTTTACTGTATTGTTATGCCATAATCTGATTGATCATAAATATCAGAACTGCTAGGTATGATGGGCATTTATAACATTACATTCCTAGAAAGAGGTAAATACTTTTTGTTCTAAAACCTTACAATAGAAAAATGCCCTAAGCAGATCCGCCAATTGGGCTCATGCTTGTATTTACATATCTTACGGATTTTGATCATCAGGTCATTCCTCAGAAACAATTAACTATCTTCATAACACGAGAGGCTAGAACTAGGTTATCAGCGCTTGGGAATAATTCACTGGGTGTTTTTAGAAATAACGACACAGTTTAGAGAGTAAAGGCATAGGTAAAGAAGAAATTTCATGCTGGTCAACTTTGGAAACTGCAATTTAATCTACTAACGTACATTATAAATAATGTTTTATGAAAATCAATGTCCTGTTTTTTAACAAATTGAAGTAACATTTTAAATACAGACTGAGTTAGTTATTTCTGGATACAGGAGCCTGCATCTTACCCAAAAGCTGTGTATTAAAGAATGCACTGTAACATAAGGGCCTGTCTCCCCCAGGTGGGAGGGAAGCTTGTCCCTACGAAACAAGGAAGGATGAAGCAGGGACTTGATGTGCAGTAAGAAAATGAAAAGCTACCTACGCGGCTCACAGCCACTAATCTAGAAAAAACGTACAGACGTTCTCGCTGTGCTCCTGCCGCCGCAAGTCGGAAGGGCTCCCGCCGGCCTCGGGGGTGGCAGCGGACGCGGCAGGACCAACGCGCCCCACCAGCAGCTGCGGGGGCGACAGCCAGGCAGGGCTGGGCTGCTCTCCGTGTCCGGCCAACGTTAAAACGGCGCTGAGATTTCGGCTGAATCCTCACATTTAAGTAAATATCTTCAGGACTTCGAGGCTGGAGCAGACAAGTGATGTCCCCGCAGCCCTGAACTGAAACACTTGCGTCCCACAGGCAGGACTGGCTTTTTCGGGTTCTGGGTCCCAGCCCCAGGTGAACGCTGGGATATGTAACCCCAAATGGCCCATGAGATCATGGTCTACTGTCGCCGTTTGGTGTCGGGCAGAGGCGCTCCAAGGTGCGCGCTTGCGCATCACGTGGGATGATGTCATGCGCAGATCCTGATTCCGAGGTCAGGTCGGGGCTGATACTGAGCGTTTCACAGGCTCCCAGGCGACGCCTTAACGCTGCTGGCCCTCCGACGCCCGGGAGTCTGCCGTCTCCTGTTGGAAGTCAAGGAGTCGGGTGGGAAGCAGGGCCTCAGGTCAGGACTATCTCTGGGACCGTCCAGGGGGCTGTGCTCACTCACATAGGCCCCGCCCCACTCACGCCTCAGGCACGCGTTGGAAAACCAGCCGAGATACTATGTGAAATCAAGTCACGGGAGGAAAAAAAAAACACAACAGGACGCATTTGATACATGCCAGAATTCCTCCTTTGCTTTGAAAAAAAAAAAAAAGCAAATTAATTTGCTACGAAGGGAGGATGGTCGAAATAATTCCACATCCTAATTCTCCTTTCTTCTCTTTGAGAATTTAATCATGTATGTGTTTATGTTTTCCCGTAATAATACGCAGGAAATGCATTACATTTTCCGAGTGCTAGCCAAATCTATTTAAGTTTGTTAACACACTAAATCACTGACAGAGGGGGGCCATCCTGATGCATCGCTGGCCTCGGTCAAAGTGAACGCCGGATTACCGAGAGAGCTCTCTTGGCTAAAGGTGGTGGCATCCTGCCTGATCTATTCTCTTGTGCCGTTCGATGACTTTTCACATGCCTGGCGAAAAAAATTTATTTTTTCCTTTTGGATATGTTTTTCTCATAATAAAAGCTCCCTCTAAAACTGAAGGCAAAATTTAGTTTAATGTGGAAATCTATTCCAGCTTGAGAATGAATCAACGCCACATTTTTTCCACCGAATGAAAGCATGATGTCATGAAGCTTTTGTGTGTTTTCACAGATGTTGGTCTCCTTTTGTCTGGATGTGAACTCTCCAAATCGCATTTTGCAGCGATGTGTTTATACAGGTCAAAGCTGGAAATCAGAGAGAAATTTGGCTGAAATGTTAGGCTGCCTAAATTTCTATTTTAGGTAATTTTGTCCACCCTTAAAGCAAATATTTGGAAGGTATCTATGTTGAATGGCCCTTCCCGACTTGTGGTGGAACTTTTAGGACAAAGTGAACACACTGTTTCTGTTCCCTGTGCCCAGAGGGTGGGGACAAGGCCATTTTCTCTTTAAATAGCCACAGATTGTATCACTAACCTTTGTGCCCTTTCCTAATGGCCCATGCCCGTGACTTCGGCTTTGGAATACTGACAAGTTCAACCCTAACTAGTGTGAACTTTGAAAATATATGTTTTTACTACTTAGAAGTTTTTCCTTATAAAAATGTCTGGAAGTGAGTGTCCGCTCCTCCCCTCCATTACATAAGTGAAAATAAATGATCTTGAGTTCTTAAAAAAAAAAGTAAAACAAAACAGGGGTGCGTAGTCTTGAGTGATGTAACCCTAGCTTACGCCATCTTTGCTAAATCTGTATATTAGAGTCTATGAGAAACCCAGATTTATACGTTTTAACATAACTTTGTCCCAGAGCACGTTTGTACCTCTTCTACCATTGGCTGGTGTCTGTGTGGCTCAGAGACAGAAATGGACAAGAAAAACTAGTGGACAGAACCCAGCACAGGGGTGTGGTGACACCAGCTACAGTGCGGTGGGAAGGAGAAGGATTTGGAGCCACATCCAGGGTGGCCAACCGTCCCGCTCCGTCTGGGACTGAAGAGTGTGCTGGGCCGTGGGCCTCAGGGCTGACACCAGGGTCTCTGGTCACCTCCGCCGTCCTGCAATGGGCTCAAACACAGGCTCCGCCTCAACTGGCCTTGGAGCCCTCAGGCAAACTAGCTTCAGTTATCTCAGGGGTAGAGAGCATACGAGTAACTAACTCCTTAAGGTTTTAAAGATTTTCGGTAATGTGTGCAAAGAGAATGGTCTGGAACACCGTGGTAAAAATGGCAAGAAGGGCAAGAATGTGCTGAGCCTTGCTGATAGACTGGATCCCGTGGGATGCATTTTACACGCTCTCCCCGTCAATCCCACTGCGTCCCCAGGGGACGAAGCCTCGGCCGCTGGGGCTGGGAGCCCACCCAGGGCGCACTGCAGCTGGCAGGCTGAGCTTGGTCTTGCGTGTGACCCTCCGCGTGCCCCCACCACTCCTGCTGTCTGTACCGACAGCCAATGAGCTAGTGCTCCAGACAGACACAAAAACAATGGGCCTTGCCCTCCTCATCCCACGTGCCCCCCACACATAGCAGGGACCCCCAAAGCGCTGAACTTAGGAAGGCGTGTGCCAGTGTGGCCCCAGAGTCAGAGACTCAGTGCCTGTGGGGTCCTGTCGAAAGGCACACAGGCTCTGTCACAGTTTTGCACAACCAGGGCCACCTTCGATCAACGAATCCCAAAGGAGAACGTAAACGTCTCCCCGGCATCCTGCGTCCAGGGGCCTTTCCACGACTGCATAAGGCCCGGCCCTGCGCAAAGTGCCAGCCGCTCTGCAAAGGTTGATCTGTGGACCTTGCGGAGCTGGACCTCCATCTCAGTGACATTCAGAAATAACAGAAGCCAGTGCTCTCCCCCCACATGCCTAGGATCCGGCTTCCTGGGACCCAGGCACGCCGGCCAGCTCTGCTGCTCTGTGGACAATGGCTTTCTCTTCTATGAATCACTCAGCTGCGCTCCGGCTTGAGCGGGCCATCTTCCGTTTATTTTGTGGCCTGAGCCCTCCCTGCTGACAGCAGCCTGTGGCTGTCGTCCGCCCAACCATGCAGAATAATCTATCAGAGAGAATTCTGTTAATTTAAGAAGTCAAAGACCCGTAATCCGCTTGGCATCCTCTCACACGGCTGGTGCTGCCAGGACCCTGGTACAGGCTCCTGTGACGGCTCATGCCAGGCCCTACTTGCCTTCCCCACAGTGGCCAACTCTCAATCCGCTCTCTTACGCTGATGGAGATGTTCTCTTTGTCTTCCTTCCTGACACAAGTGGGAAGCTTCCAGAACCCACGAGGAAGATGGCGATGATTTCCCTTGTTTATTTCAGTTCACTTACATTGTGAGTACTTTTTAAATACTCATATTTTTGCTTAGCATGACGCCCTTGAGGTCCATCCACTTTTCTACAAATGGCCATATTTCATTCTCCCTCATTGCCATGTAGTACTCCATTGTGTATATATACCACATCCTCTTGATCCATATGTTTGCATTCATAGGTCTAACAGGAGAGACCTGGCAGGGGACCATGGGGAGAGGAAGGGGGAAAGAGAGTGGGGGAGAGTGAGGGATCCAGATCAAGGGAGACTACTGAATACTGGAGACGAACCATGGACTGAAGGGGGAGGGGGAGGGGAGGAGGGGGTGATGGTCATGGTGGGGGACACTTGTGGGGAGAAGCACTGGGTGTTATATGGAAACCAATTTGACAATAAACTATTAAAAAAAAATAAATAAATAAATACTCATAATTTCTATGAATCCTTAAATTTAGTGAGGTTACTTCCTTCACTTCAAAAAAAAAAAAAAAGAAAAGTAAAAAGAAAAGTTGGAAATACTCATATGATCCTCTAATGAGAAAGAAAGAAAAAAAAAGATCATCACCCATTTCTTGCTCCTGGCTCAATCCCTGCCTATCTGTCATCTGTTTTTTGGGACCCACTATGACCCCAGTCATTACCACAGCACAGTCATTTTTTTAAAAGTCTGAGTCAACCATTAGAGGGAAGAGTGGACCTCAAATATCACCTCGGTACCTCCCACTGATTTTGCAATCTCTCCCGGCTTAATACAAAACTAAGCAGATTAGTTCTGCCTTTTAGAGCAATAGATTGTGGTTAGCATCACCACTCCTTTCTTCTACCAGAGTCAATGACCAAGGAAATGTTGGTTTAACTTGGATTTATATTTTAGGAAAAAATCACTCATATTTTATTGGCTCCCCCCACTCCCATATAATCACGAGCCAGAGCAAAATAACCAAGCCAACAAAGAAACCTCATGCTATTTTTCAAAGGCCTTTAAAATATGTAGTAATGACCCATTAACTCAATGCCATTTATTTGACTTTTTTCATATTTAGAAAGCAAAAATGTGGAAGTGAGAAAAAAGGGGCCAATGGAACCAATATAGTATATTTAATTATATCATATCCATGAAAGTACACGCACTTTATTTTTAGCAATGAGCTCATGTACAAATTCATCGATTACTAATTATTACCATAAGCGCAATTTTCCCCACAACATTTTCTTACACAAATTTCCAACACACAAAACAGTTAACAGAACTGCACAGTAAACACACACCCACCACCTAGATTTTACAATAAACATTTGTTATCTCTGTCTTTATTTATTTATTTATTATTTATTTTTGAGAGAGACGGTTTGAGCAGGGGGGGGGGTCAGAGAGAGAGAGGGAGACACAGAATTGGAAGCAGGCTCCAGGCTCTGAGCTGTCAGCACAGAGCCTGACGTGGGACTCAAACCCACAAACCGTGAGATCACGACCTGAGTTGAACCCGGACACTCAGATGCCCAATCTCTGTCTTACTCCATATCTTATCTATCTTGTCCATGCCTCTGTCCATAAATCAATACATTATAAGCACGATTTTAACAAGTTAAATTACCTAATTTTCCACCTGCGGGAGTTTGGAAGAAATGAGTTAGAATGAGTTTGCACAAAAAAAGAGCATCCATGGGGGCCTGAGAGATTCCGATCTACTGACAGCCTTGAGATCCGCCGTGAATGGACACTCCGTGAAGTGACAGGTGCCAAGCAGAAAGAAGAGCTCGAGAAGCTGGCCAGATGGAGAAAGCTGCAGAAGACAGGAGTGGTAGCACCAGGCATACAAGCTCCAGGCCCATCCTGGGCAAAGGACGGGCATCGCTCACAAGCGTGCAATCTTCGTGAAGCCCAGATGCGGCCCCGGAAGCCTTCTCGACACCGCGACACTGCATCTGGGAAGGAACCAGCAGTGGCTCGGAACTGCCAGGCCAGGTGAAACTTGTTTGCTATCGGTGACACCCTCGGTGCACCCCCCAAAACTGCAGGGCAGCGACAGCAAACACACGACCGATGTAGGTAACAGTGAACCTGATCTCTGGTGACCATGGAGTCATACGTATAGAGTCCCTGCTCTAGGCAACAGCACTTCTCCCCCGGTTTTGGCAAATTCAAGTATTCTTCACAACTTTCACTAAAAAAACAAGAGAGAAACAAAGACAGACACTCAGAGAGAACAGGGAAGTGTTGCAGATGGCTCTAACCTTCCTGAGAAATTTTTGCTGCCCGGCCTAGACCTGGGCAGTGGTAAGGGGGCTTTGGTTTTACAGAGGGGGAGAGAGAGAGCGAGTGAGCGAGAGAGAGAATGATCCAAGTTAAGAAAAAAGTTCTGGAAGATTCCAGAGTCTGGGTTGAGACCCTGGTTGAGTTTACCAGATGGTGTTGGAGACAGGGTAGAGGGTAGGTGAATAATGAGGAAGAAGAATAGTTTTATTGAAAAATACAGCCATTTTTTGAATATTGGACTTTGTGACAATAAACAAGATTTGGCTTCTATCATTCACTCAGTATTCTATTTGAAAGACCTTAATAAAACCAAAAACTTCACTGAGCTTGATTTTGAATCTTTTATGATTTCTTAGTCTATTCATTTCACATGGATACTGGTAGGGCGGAGATTATGAAATAATCTGAGCAAAAAGTATGTAAGTAAGACAGAAGACAGGAGGGATTTTAATACATATTTTTAAAAGGCTACAAGGAAAGTAAAAGTTATCTTTCCAAAGAGTTTTAGCATTCCTAGTGGGAAAATTCATCTCGAAGATTCCCAGAGGTGAAGGAGCTAGTTCTCTCACCACACCAGAGAGGAGGCACTGATGAGTATGTATACACAGAGCAATATGTTTTGTGACAGGCTGACTTTCTAAACGACGTGAGAACATTGCTTTTCATTTGTCTCATCTTTACGACCCAGACCGGGCTGTGTTTTGAAGCCTGCCGGTGGCCGGCACACAGGCGCGGCGGTGGCGGGAACGAAGAAAGGCAGCGGCATCTGGATTCTGTGCACACGACCCTCCTCTGCACGTTGTTTGTCTAGCTGGCCCCTGAACAGAAGGGTTCCCCTTTCTTCTCATCCTAGGACCCCTGAGGTCAGCCAGGAATATCGTGTTTCTTAGTGGTGTGCTCCACGGAGAAGGTTCCCTTGCGAAGTTCAGAAGCTCCGTGTGTCCCCACCTGTGTCCCCAACTGTGTCCACAAATACTTGAGTGGTGTTTCCATTGTGTTTATGGTATCACTCAGGCTGTCCCGGGTTACAGGAGAGCCCCGGCGGGCGGTGGTGTCGAGTTAGGGGCACACTGTGCGTTTCCAGCCCCAGGGTGGTCTAAGGATGGAATGTGACACCTATTTCAGTAGGGGCCAGATGACAGCCTCCAGGACAATGGAGCCAAGTCCTGATGCATCTCGTAGAAATTAAGATTCAAAGAATGAAAAAATCGTTAAGACGCTTATGATTTGCCACAGTCTAAAAATACAAATACAAGCTATTTCCTTAAATGCTCTCAGGATTCCGCCCCTTAACCTTCCTTACGTTCCCAGCCTGACATAAATGGTGCCCATTGTTGGCAATCTTGTAGATGAAATCCTTCTCAGGGGGCCGTTTCAGAAACAATTAATGATTGTGTGTTCCTAGAGTTACATGTTGGCTTCAAGCACATTTGAGAGGGGCTGACATGCTCTTTACAGAAACGAGATGACTGTGAAGATACTAGCTTCACAATCTACGCGCTAAACTCATTTGGGATGTGCATCCATTGTTTGTATATGTGCATATGCGTGTGCAAATTTGTGTATGTGTATACAAATTTGTGACATATAACATCCTTTGCAGACCTCCCATCCGCTTGCCACTGTACAGATTTGGTTGTTAGGAGAAATACAGAGGGTTTTATTTCCTGAGCATCGTTTCGCCAGCCGTTTCTGCTAACTCTGGTATCGACAGAAGAGAGTTTTCCTTGTTGAGTTGTTGGAAAGTAGTGTTGATTTTACAGACTTCCACAGGGTGCTTTGGGAAGTTTCAGCTCATCTGGGATTCTGGGATACCAGGAATTCCCAGCTGTCCCCTGGAGCATCGTTCCCCCTGGGGCTGGGCCGTGAACTCTGACATTGGCTCGCACTCCTGCCCCTCACCCACACCCATGGGGGCCACCCCTCTATCTACATACTGCACAGGGAGACTGTCATGTATTTTAGTCACTAGTTTGTAATTCTGGATTTATTTACACAATAGGATCTATGTTGTGTAAAAATCATATTTATGAGTTTGAAATTACATGTGGCTTACAACAGAACTCCCTATTCCGGAGAAGCCCATGGAACAAGTCTTGTTTCTCTCTACTGATGTGTCCATTCCCACAGGGACAGTGGTAATTAACGGTCCTGGTTCACTTTTGGGTCCCCAGCCCCCAGCTCAGTGCTGACATGTGACTCATCCTCGACCACAGTATTTTGCATGCAGGCCTGGATGAACCCGGCCCAGGTCCCATCCCTCCGATGGGGTAGAGAGCGAGCGAGGCAGATTTCCCAAGTAGCCCGGGAGCTCCATGCCCCTCCATGCCGGGAGCCACAGAGCACTGCTGGTGGAGGGAAAGCTGGGGGCCACGCGTCTGATGACTGTGGAGAGACTTCTGCAAGGGTCCTGTGTCTCCAAGGCTGCAGGAACTTGTTAGATTTCTCTTCTTACCCTAAACAAATATTTACTTGTGAACCATTTTTTCGTATTTATAATTTTGCTGTTTATTTTTAAAGATTTCAGGACTAGTATAAGTTTTAGTCTACACAAAATGTGGCTCAGCCCCAAATAAGAGGTGACAGTATTTTTTTATTGTTTATTTATTTTTAAGAGAGAGACAGAGAGAACACAAGCAAGGCAGTGGCAGAGAGAGACACACAGAATCTGAAGCAGGTTCCAGGCTTCAGGCTCTGAGATGTCAGCACAGAGCCTGACTCAGGGCTTGAACTCACGAGTTGTGAGATCATGACCTGAGGTGAAGTCAGACGCTTAAATGACTGAGCCCCCCGGGCGCCCCGAGGTGACAGTATTTTTCTGGAGAATTCTCTTTTTCCTCCTGTTACTTTCCTTTTCTCCCTGCTTCCGCACTTCTAAGTTTCCGGACCTCACGCTTGCCTTCTGCCCGTTTACCAATGTGCCCAGAGCAGGGCGTCACATCTCCAGCACCGTCTTCAGCAATAAAAGTAGGAAGAGCTCTTACCAACTGCACGGAACTTACAACATGGAGAATATTTGTCTCCTCCCAGCGCTACAAAAACCATCAACATTTAGGGGGTCTCCGCTGGCCAGTCTTTCTGGCTCCAGAGCCCCACAATCCACTCTGATTACAAGCCTGGGCAGCATTTCCTGCCCCCCGACCCCCCCCCCTCCGCTTCCCCAAGTCACTAAGACATGAGGATAGGGTCTATGTGAGCCAAGCTCATGCCTGAAACCAGAAGGCTTTTTTTTTTTTTTTTTTTTTTTTTTAGTTTTAATGAAGTGACACAAGGCCTGGGGACCAGAGGGGCTCACTCTCGAGATGACTGTGGGACAAGGCCCAGCGGATGAGGGAGGGTGTCTGGTGCCTCCTGGGGCAGACCAGCTCTCGGAGCCCTTTTCTGGTTTTCCTCAAACCTGGTTTCCTCTGGGTCTTCACCTTTTCCTCTAATTCTTGCTCCAAATGTTCTGTATTTTCTCTAAATCACCAGACAGCCTTCTAACAAATTCTTTCTGCTTAAATTAATAAGACTTTCTTTTGTTTCCATGAGAACCTGCCCAAAGCACACTTTTAAAATTTTTAATTTTTTTAAATTTATTTTTGAAAGGCAGAAAGAGACAGCACAAGCAGGGAAGTGTCAGAGAGAGAGGGGAATACAGAATCTGAAGCAGTTCCAGGCACTGAGCTGTCAGCACAGAGCCCGACACAGGGCTCGAACCCACGAACTGTGAGATCATGACCTGAGCTGAAGCCGGATGCTCAACTGACTGAGCCACCCAGGTGCTCCCCAAAGCACATTTTTTTAATGTTTTATTTATTTTTGATACAGAGAGAGACAGAGCATGAGAGGCGGAGGGGCAGAGAGAGAAGGAGACACAGAACCAAAAGCAGGCTCCAGGCCCTGAGCTAGCTGTCAGCACAGAGCCTGATGCGGGGCTCGAACCCACGAACTGTGAGATCATGACCTGAGCTGAAGCCGATGCTCAACTGACTGAGCCACCCAGGCGCCCCCCCAAAGCACATTTTTAATCTTACCTTGGAGACTTCTAACTCACTCCCTCTTGTCTTGTGTGAGGGGAAACTGAGTCGTTGGGAGCATTTGAGGGGTCGGCCCATCTCGCAGAACGTGCCTGGAGCTGAGCATGTGGTGATCGGGACTCAACATTTCTCTGCCGCTCAGACAGAGGTGGCAAGTAAATCTCCAGTAATGAACCATTTCCTGAGTGAATGAACTCTTCATAAGATGGAGCCGGCACATGTCTACACGTACTCAATCCACTGCTGACCCTGGGGGTAATAAAATGTAAATGTCATTTCCTAAAACATCCTCTTTCAAGAGGTCTTTGCTCCTCCTGCTCCCACCCCTGGACTGCCCCCTGCCCCCCGGGGACATGGGGGACAGAAGCAGAGGAGCAGAGGTGGCACTGGGTCCTCAATACTGGGAGGAAGATGAACCTTCAGTCACACACGCACGTCACCAAACCAATCAGCAAGGGAGGTGTGCAAGACGGTTTAAGGGGAGCACGGATTGCGGGGAAACAACCGCCCTGAATGTAGGGATGGGGAAAGAACAGAAACTGGTAACAGAGACAGCTGATCAGTGTCCATGTAGGAATCAGAAGAAACGAGCCCGAGGCGGGACCATGAGCACCACCAGTGCTCCCGGAAGGAGGGTGGCGTGGACAGCACTGTCCCCTGCGGCAGGAGGGCTCAGCGGGAACGGATTTGGAGTCTGCTATGGTCCGTAGGCCTGCGTTCCTCCCCACCACCACCCCCGAATCCCTGTGTTGAATCCTGTGAGGGCGACAGTGTGGGGAGCTGGGCCTTTGGAAGGTGATGTGGTCATGCGGGTGGACCCTCTGAGGGATTAGGGTCTCTACGAGGGACCCCAGGGAGCCCCCTCACGCCTTCCCTCGCATAAGGGCACAGGGAGGAGACACCCTCTATGAAGCAGGAGGGGGGCTCTCAGCAGACACTGAGTCTGCCAGTGCCTCGATCCTGGCCCTCCAGCCTCCGGAGCGGTCAGAAGTACGTGTCTGCTGTATAAAGGCCCCCAGCCTGGCATTCTGTTATGGCAGCCGGAGCGCTAAGACACAAACCACGGCCGTGCGGGAGATGTTCTCAAGAAATGGCTCTTTAGCATAGAAAAGTAGGAGGTCGGGATTCGCTGAGAAACAGGTGGGCAATGGGATGTGATGGGTAAGAGTGTGGGCAAGCACTCCTTCCCAGAAATCCACCTTTGAAGGGGCGGCGGGAGCCAGCGCATTGAATCAGACAACACACAGCCATGGACCCTTCCTCCACACGGCGCCCCCTGCCTCTGAGGACAGCGGGAGCCTCCCCATTGTGTTAAACAGACTGAACTAGTCTTATGAGACAGAAGAGAAAGCAATAACGGTTCTGTCTGCCTTCTGTTGCTGAAATACAGAATTCCAGGGCTACTTCCAATAGCGTTTTGATAACGTGGCACCCCAGTGAGAGTCCACCTCATCCTTGCTAGGAGAGCCATAAGCTATTTTAAAGACCGTAATAAGTTTTGGTGGAAATGTGGAGAACTGAAGATGCTCACGTCTTGGGTGGGAACGTAAGATGATCCAGTGCTGTGGAAGACAGGAAGGCAGTTCCTCGAAAAGCTAAACGTAATCACCTCAGCTCCAGCCATTCCTACTGCTGGGTGAACACCCAGAAGAACTGAAGACGGGTGTGCACACGAAAACGTATGTGACTACGTACAGCAGCATAATTCATAGCAACCAAGAGGTAGAAACAGCCCAAATGCCCGTCAGTGGGTGGATAAACAGAGTGTGGTGTAGCCATGTGTGGAATATTACTCAGCCATGAAAAGGAATAAACATCTGATTCATGCTGCACTTGAGATGAGCCTCAAAAACTTATGTGACGTGAAAGACGCCAAGACACAAAAAGACACATTTTCCTTCCACTTGTATGAAATATGCAGAATGGGCAGATCCATAGAGACAAAGAGGAAATGAGTTGCTGCCAGGGGCTGGGGGCCAGGGGCTGGGGGCCAGGGAGAGTGGGATTTTTATGTTAGGTGAACTCAAATCCAATGCGAAATCATTTAGTTGCCATTTAAAAACCATTTTGACCACGAAATCTTGAGATTACCCAGCGAAGGACATGCTTGTGACCAAAAAATTTCACAACTACAGGTTCTAAAGCTCTAGGTAGCTGTGCAGCCCCTTCTCAGCCTAAGAGATGTCGGTCGGATTTCTAAATTACACACGTGACTCTCAAGTTTGAGTGAAATTTGATTTTTTTCCCCAGTCGTGGTATACTTGGGAGACTCTCATTTGGACACCGAATATTAGCAAGTTGAAATCAGAAAACGAGGATCACAGACAGAGACTTGCTCTCGGAAGACCTAGAGGCCAAAGCCTTCCACCCCGAGGGGCTCTCTCCCCAGTACCTCTCCAGGGAGAGCGCTCACGGCTGACTGTGCGAGTTCCTAGTCAGGGCGGGCACGCACGTGTTGTTTCGTTGGTCTCTGACTGTGTCCCCCCTGCTCTGCAGAAGGCTCTGCAGCTGCTGTGCTGTCCTGGTGGGAAAACTCATCTTTACGGTCTTTAAGTCGTTGAGTGTCGGGAGCCCTGGGAAGGTCCGGCCCCCTAAATGCACGCTCACGTGGGAAATCCCAGGCTGGAGGACCGGGTGGCCAAGTGGCCCCTGAGCCGGAGCACCTGCTGGGAGCACCGCCCTGCCCCAGGCCCCCCGCCCCACCCCACCCCACCCCCGCCCCCGCGGCCGGGCCCTGCTGGAAGAGCGTCTGGACTCGGACAGCCTCACTCGCTCTGACTTTGGGGGTTCCTGCCCCCCTCGCTCCCCTCACCCTGAGTGACCCGCACGCCCCACGGCACCTGCCCTCGGGCTCGGGTCCGGGAGCTCCGGAACCGCGTGGGGGAACCGGCAGCGGCCTGGCCCCGGGCGGGGACCTGGACGGGCCACACTCCCGGGCCTTGCCCTCGCAGGGAGAACGTCCTCCAGCCCGTGGAAGAGGGGGACTCACGTCAGGGTGTTTTAGGAACCCGTTGGCTGGCATTCGGTGGGCCGGGAGCTCTGGCGGCCACCCACTAGCCGGGTGAACGTCGTGACTGTGCCCAGTGTCTCGGTGTTGGACTAAGTCATCTCTGGGGGGGGGTCGGGGCGGGGAGACCGCTGTTGCTACAACAGGGCACTTGACCTGATGCCACAGAGACCAACCGCAGCCGTATCTGCACCGTCCCCGGCTCCCAGCTCGCCGTGTAACCGGGGGTGTCTGGCCGTCCCGGGGGGGCAGCACGTGAAGACGGAGCAGAGTCTGTAAGTTAAATGCTTTTTGCACAAGGCTGACTCCAGAAGGTGACTGTAGGCTGGCACCCTGCACGTCCCTGAACGGGGCCACGGTGGCACTGCAGGGGTGCCTGGGGAAGGTGCCACGGGGGCCTGGGGAGGCGGGCAATCTCCCGAAGGTGTGTGTGTGTGTGAGCGCGTGTGTGCATGTTTGTTGTGATAATTGTGTGTTTTGTACACGTGTGTTGTGCATATGAGTGTCGATGTTTGCATGCGCGGCCCTATGTGTGCACGTGTGTATCTGCGTGTGTCGCCAAGCATATGTACACCTGCGCGCATCTGTATGTGTGTATGTGTGTGGATGTTGGGGGCTGTGTGTATGTGCACATCTGTAATGTGTGTACATGTATTCTGTATGCGCACATATATGTAGGTGTGTGTTTGTGTGTGTGGGTATATGGGTATTTGTAGGTGTGTTGGTGTTTAGGTGTGTATGTGCACGTTTGCCCGTGTATTTGGCTGTTTATTGTGTATCGGTGAGTGATACGTGTTTTCAGGTGTATGTGTTTGTGTGTATTTGCGTGTGCGTGTAGGCATATGTGTGTTGGTGTGATGGTGTGTGTGTTTGTGTATTTGTGAGTGCGGGGAGTGTATGTGTGTGTACATGGCATGTATATGTATTTGGGTGGATGTGTGAATATGTGTGCAAGTGAGTGTGTGTGTGTGTGTGCACACGTGTGTGTTATGAAACACCCATTCCAGTGACATCCGCTCACCGAGAAACTGCTGGGTGAGCGAGGGAGTGGTTTGCAGAGTTTCCAGGCTGAGACTCGGAATCTCTGTCTCACTGCGGGAAAGGAAGTCCTGCCATCGAATGCCCAGCGAGCGAGGGCTCGGCAGGTGTGCCCTCCCTAACCGTGGCGAGAGCCTCACGTTCTCCAGTGACGACCAAAAGCCAACAAGACAAACAAGCGAGTTTCCAAGCACCACGTCTGGGGGTCGGCCTGCCCTCGTCCCACTTCTCTCCCTGCGGCTGCCTTCCTCCTGCTCGTTTGCCTGCCTGACACTCATGTTGTCTTCCACGTCGGTTTGCCGGTACATTCCAGCTCTGAAGCCCCGTCCCCGGGGCGTGCGGGTCCCGCGTGTAACCACATGTAACCACGTCTGTGGACTTACAGAGGGTGTCCCCGGGGGGCACCGTGACTGCCCAGTGCCCGTCCGCAGCCTGTCCCTCCTCACCGCCGGCACGCTTAGAACAGAGTGTGCCTCTCCACGCCAGCGGGAGGCCACAGCAACCGAGTTGGGGAGGAAATCGGAAAGTCGATGTTTCCTTTTAAATAAGCAAAGGATAGCTGATCCAGCTCAGCCAGGAGAGAACTCCAGATCTCAGATTTCCCGCTGAACCCAAACCACCACCGCACGCTGCTTTGCTGGGGAAGAAACAAGGAAAACACTGCGTGAGGTTCTCACACTGACACAGACCCTGGTCTGTGCCTGTCTCAGTGCCGGCGAGAAGCAGACACGGCACCGTCTCTTGGACACTGGGTCTGGCCTGGCCCACAGTGAGGACGCATTAGATAACTCAGAAGATTCTGCTTTGATGTAATCCCCAGTCACCTTGCCAGACTCAAAAACATTTGGCTTACCTGGAGAAGACGCTGGGGCCTGGGGTCATAATTGTGTCCCAAACAGCCACTATTTAAGAACTACCAATTATTAAAATGAACCATCCAGACATAGTTTTGTGGCTTAAGTTATAGTCAAATGCTCCCATTTTGATTCAAGTAGGATGAGAGGAAAAAAGACACTTTAAAAATATTTATCTCGTGCTTTTCATAGGTGTGGTTGCGAACGGCCTATTTACTTAATTTAGTCACTATCCCTTCTCCCCCAGATTTCCACTAAATCGTCTATCTCTGTAAAGCACAGAGATATGCAGAGTATTTTTCCAGTATCAGCACCATGATCAGCACTTGATATTTGCACGTTTTCTCAGGTTTTATTGCTCAGCTCGTGACAACAGGGGAAACAATGTATGCATATACGGCCCTCACTACACAATTCTGTTTCCACATGGTGCATAGCGTACAGCAATCGATGTGGCATGTGGCTTTGTACACGGAAGAGGACATCTGGAAGAAAACCTTTAACTGTACTGGTAAGTGGTGGGTCAGAGCGTAACGTGAGACTCGCTAACTGCTCCAGTAGGACTGCAGCTCAGTGATTCAGAACTTCCGGGCACCTTGTTTCATTTCTTCCCATTACACAGTAATCGGGGGTAAGAACACACTTCTGTAGCTGGAACGTTCTATACGGTTAAATGATGCGCTCTGGGAATCACAAAGCCCCAAACGGCAGGTGACACAGGAGACAGGCGTCCACTTTTCCCACCACTGTCCCCCTTGGGTCCCATCACTGCGCCCGACAGAGTCCGGTTCTTCAGACACACTGTGTGCAGGTGAATGAAAACGACCCGGCTTTGCAGATGCCCCTCCTCCTTCCCTAGGTATTTTCCTAGAGAGATGAGGAGGGGAAAACGGGCTAAAACCTGCCATACAGGTTTTCCAGCTCGTCCCTGACTGTGATACCCACTCATCACACCTTCTGAATCTTTTCATTTACCAGCGTGCAATTATAGGGCCCTGTTTCACCTCTCACTTTTCAGGAGATCGAGCTATATTACAAAAACACAAAAGGGACTGTGGTTTGGGTCATATTTGCATCTCGTTGTAAACGCTGACACCGCCTGGTTCTGCCTGTTTCAGTGGAGAGTCTCAGGTTGTATCAGGTAGAGCCCAAGTCCTCCAGCAGCCAGACATGACCTCTGTGTCTCCCAGGAAAGGTCCTTTGTTCTGTCCAGTGTCCACTACACTTCCACAGAAGGCTCCTGTCTCAGCCCGGGCTCTTACAGCAGAATACCACAGGCTGGTGGGCTCAAAACTGGGACTTTGTCAGCATTGGAGGCTTGACGTCGAAGATCAGCATGCCGCTGATTCGGTTCCTGGGGAGGGCACCCTGCTGGCGAGCACACAGCAGCCTTCTCTGTGTCCTCCCATGGCAGAGAGCCAGAGAGCTCTGAGGTCTCCTCCCCCTGTGTGAGGGCACTAATCCCACCACACCACGGGGCCCCACCCTCATGACCTCCTCTAACCCCAGTTACTTCCCACAGGCCCCACCTCCAAGCACCATCCCACTGGGGGTGAGGCTTCTACATATGGTTTTGGGAGACACAGACTGCAGTCCACAGCCCCTCATCATGGTGGCCAACACCACACGGAGGTGACTATTAGCTCTGAGTCCGTTCGAGGAGAGGAATGATCAATCCTCCCTTCCTCCACCTCAAACACAAAGAAGGAAGCTAATAAACAGCAAATTAGCATTTCTGTAGAAGATCCCAATCTTTTCGGCACAAATGTTGTGTTTAGCATGTCCTCTGACAGTTAATTGGGTCTCAATAAATGTCATTGGGCTCAGTAAATGAATGGTGCTGAGTCTCAGTAATCTAAGAGGATGTTATCTGGAAGGTCCAACTAATCCCAACAAATGACTCAACCTGGTGAACAGAGTTTAACGTTTTTTGTTTCTGTATTAAAAAGTGTCTGCCCCCAAATGGCAGTGTCTTAGTAGAACTGATATTGAACAACTCCTGCTAAGAGGAAGTGGTCGCTAACGTCATTTACTTCTTGAAGTGACTCCTTGTTCAGAAGCATGACTGTGCTGTCTGCATGTTTATCTTCCTCCTTCCTATATTCATGAATGATTGTGCCCCAAGTTTGGTGAAATACTGGAAAAAGTGAGTAGTTAAGAACACAACTGTCTGCACGTAACCGTAGTCTCTGAAGGAAAGGATATGTGAATAATAGTTACTTATGATTAGCTCACTTATTTTCATCAACATATATACTTTTTAACTTTTTTAATGTTTATTTATTTTTGAGAGAGAGACAGTGTGAGCAGGGGAGAGGCGGAGAGAGAGGGAGAGAGAACACAAAGCAGGCTCCAGGCTCTGAGCTGTCAGCACAGAGCCGGATGTGGGGCTTGAACCCATGAACCACAGGATCATAACCTGAGCTGAAGTCAGACGCTTAACTGACTGAGCCACCCAGGTGTCCCTCATCAATATATTTTTAATAGAACCACTCCTTAATTTTTTATCATTTTTTTCTCAAACTCTTAGTGATTCAGGATATCTCATTTTTATGAGTCTAAGAGAGTAATTGTGATAAAAAATCAAATACTGAATTATAAATTGTGGTAGAAAGAACATTAAGCTATAAATTAAGTCGATTTTTAAAAATGTTTTGGCTTTGTTAATAGTTAAACTGTATAATCACCAAAGACTTATTTTGCCTTCCTGAACTTTATTTTTACTGAAAATGAGAGTTTGGAATAGGTGAATTCTGATTATTCTTTTAGTTGTTAATGACCACTCAAGTTCACTGTCAGTTGTGATGGGTGGTAAAGCCAAAGGGCATTGGGGGAAGTCACAGGACGCCTCATAGAGCAGCCAGGCCAGTATTTCTAGGGACAGAGATCCATGGTCGACTCACGCATTTCCTCTTCTTCCTGGAAACATGGCAGGACCACATTTTCAGGCTTCCTTGTTGTCGGGCAACAAATTTAGAGCCAACCACCCATGATCAGAAGTGACATACACCTGTTTCATCATGCCCTTTGTTTTGAAAACAGAGCTTTTGAATGCACAATCCTCAATGCTAGGTATCCCCCACGATGCCCCTGTGTGCTTGAGCATGGAGCTGGATGAACTTGAGGTGGGTGGAGCCGGAGAGGTAAGGACTGTGGTCTCTGAACCACCACCTGGAAGACAGCCATGACCAGGACCAGCCAGGAACGCCCATTCTGTGTGTTCTCCGAGAAAGAACAGACTTGCCTCTAGGGGTCTGTGGGTATGCTTCTTCACAGCAACCGGCATTTCCCCAGCTACTGCGTTCTGTTCCCAAAGCACCGTATGGATCAGGTTTGGTGCATTTAAAGATGATTTCAAACCCGCCAGTCAAGTAATGAACACAGAAATCTGTTCGGGAGCCTCGGACAATGATGTCCAAACTGTTTGGAGTGAGCGTTGGGGTTAATGGCTGAACCTACGAGGTCTGACTTTTCTTACTACTTCCCCTATTTTTCTTTCTCTGTTTTAATGTCGTGAAATGTTGTGGGACTGTCACACAGACACATATAAATCACCTCTGGATGTGCATTTGTATGTTGATTTGTTCTACTAAATTCTCCTCAGTTCATTACTCAGAGAGCTGTCTCCCAACTCTGTCTGAGAGACAGCCTAGAAGATTTGATTTACACCATCCCTTTTCAACGTGGGTGCAGAGTCAGATGAAGAAGATAGAAAACTCAGTCAAGAACGGAGGTGCTTTCTTTGCTAAGACTGACGGCGCCTGCTCCTGGTCCCATGCTTGCAGAATATTTGGGTGTGATTTCAAAATGAAGAGGGGCTGGGGGATGGGGACGCCCATACTGATGCTCCACCAGCTCAGTGTGTTTCCAGATTTTCCCCTACATGGTGTTAGCACAGGTCATGGCTCGGACAGAAGGCTACAAAAATAAAGAGCTTTTCTCCTCTGCTTCAATTTACGGAATCTGGTCTGCACTACTATTTTTCTATGTCTCTGTATTTTTCTCAATACGCCATTGCTTTCTACTTCAGCCTGGTGAACTTCATATACTATTGCTATAGGAAATGAGATTTTCATGAAGTTCTTGAAAATCTGAAGACTGGATTTCTCTAAATGTTTGCCGTGAAAATGAAGGCACACAAGAGCAAAGAAATGTAGGTGGATAAGAGTGACGAGCGTAGGCCTCGATTCTACGAGGTGACGTTTCTACAATACCACTTTGTCCATGTTTCTGGGGTGGACTAAATGTCTAAATTTAGGGCAGAAACACATGGTGCAGAGGAGAGGACGGCAACCTCTTGGCTCCTTGGCTTGAGATCTAAGATTCACTTTGCCACCAGCTGTCCACTCAACCTCATGCACATCGACTCTGCACTCGTGCTTGTCATCCGCAGGACAGGCACTCTGTAATGGGTGCACTGTGAAGCCCTTCTTAAGAGCACCAGTAATTATTGGGGTGCCTCAGTCGGTTAAGTGTCCGACTTCGACTTAAATCATGATCTTGTGGTTCGTAAGTTTGAGCCCCGCGTCGGGCTCTGTGCTGACAGCTCAGAGTCTGGAGCTTGCTTCAGGTTCTGTGTCTTCCTCTCCTTCTACCTCCTCCCCACTCCTCATGCTCTGTCTCTCTCTGTGTCTCAAATATAAGTAAACATTTAAAAAAAAAAAAGCACCAGTAATTATCGACCAGTGAGTGTTGGTTGAGTAAGGAGTTTATGCTTTAGGAGGTAATGAAAGGCTCATGGTTCTAACTTCTAAGGATGATCCTTTTCATCTGAAATAAAATTTCCATTAACACCAATACCAAGCTCTTTGAAATTTTATTTGGTTAAATTGAATTACCAAAGCCTAAGTATCTGAATAATTCGATTTGGTCAAATCCTCCTTCATGGGCTCAGATACCCTTTGAGCCACCCCACACTTTGGCCTATGAAGAAACATGAAGTAGCTACAATCTTGGTCTGAAAGTCAGAAGATATTTAATTTATTTAAGCATAGAAGGTTTCAAACTGCCAGAGTTTTATACTAAAATGAAATAATTTCCTCTGAAGATTTTATAAGTAAGTTTTTGGAAAGTATGAATTAATTACCAGGGGGAAAAATAACAGTGCCTTAAGTAGAACAAAAGGAATAATTAGGAAGAATATGGAAGTTACCAAAAAAGATGTTCTAAATATACAGCTTTTCAAGAGGTGAGTTCTGCACACAAGAGTGCCTGATGAACTTCCTATTGCTATTGGAACACATGCCGTGGTTTTACACAACAGAATTTTCTTACATTCTAGAGGTAAGGAATCCAGAGCGGGATCCCCTGAGGTATTCTGAGGGGTTCAGGAGAGATTCCATGTCCTGGTCTTTCCCAGCTTCTACAGTCGGTCTGCATTCCTTAGCTCGTGGTCCCTTCCACCATCTTCCAAGCCACCAGTGCAAGATTTTCAAATCTCTCCCTGACTCTGACCCTCTGCCCCCCGTCCCACTCAGAAAGCCCCCTGTGATCACACTGGACCCCCCAATATAACCCAGGACAATTCTCCCATCCTAAAGTCAGCTGACCAGCAACCTTAATTCCACCTGCAAGTGTAGTTATCCTTTGGCACATAACCCAACATAGTCACGGACCTAGTTAGATTGAAATGTAGACATGGAAGGGGAGCAGAATACACCACCCAGGAGCATGCCACTGTGCCATGAAGTTTATTTTATTTGAGCTAAAGATAAGTGAGAAGAAGCAGATAGAAAAAAGCTCTCTGCCTTCACGAGTTGCCTAAAAGGAGGACATGAATTTATAAAGATGTCTCTCTCCCTTTCTCCCAGGAAGGACAAATACTGATCACCAGAGATAACTCTAGACCCTCATCTGCCAAGAGACAGTACGGGAGGAATCTATATAACAAACTCATGCATTCGCCTTTATTTCTCATTAGTTCCTGATATATTTGCCTTCCTGTAATGTGCTGCCCTAGAAATTCAAAATTCCGTTCCTTCACCTTGTTACGTCTCTACAAATGTATTGCTCTTCTGCGAAGATGCTTTATAAGCCCAAGTTCTAACCTTCCCTTTGAGTTATCACTGGGTTAGCGCGTGCATATGCACAACGCACGCATTAACAAACTTGTTTGGTTCCCTCTTGTCCATCTGTCCTTTATCAGTCTACATGGCAGGGCCCCCACCAATGAACTTGAGAAGGCTAGAGGCAAAAGAAAATTTCTCTCTCTACAACATCTTTGGGGAGATGCGTTATCCGCCTGCCACAGATATATACCTTTTAGTATTGGGTAGGCTGTTTCCAACTCAGGCAGTCATGGACTGATCCACTCAACAAGTGTTCATTAAGCACATATTCTGTGCCAGACGCAGTGTGGAGCCTGGGATCAGAGTGCTGAACAAGGCAGACTTGGGCCCCACCTTCATGTAGCACCAAATGGGACCCAGAGAGACAGAGAAAACCCAAGGCAAACTATAGAAGCACATCCAGAATGAGCTTCGTGCCTCCAGCGGTCAGTTATCCGGAGGGACTTGGACATGTGGGGTACAAATCTTGGTAGACACTGAGAGACATATCCGGTTCAGGCCTGGAGGACGGGACTGCAGTGCACAGCGTGGAGACCCTGCCCGGGTCTGAGCGTCACAGGACGTACCCCAGAGCTCCTCTCCCACAGAGCCTGGGGAGTAGCTAGAAACCAAATTAAGATGTAGGCACATTATCCTCTGTATTATGATTCCCTTTCAAAGGAGACTTAAGTTATTGGGATTCCAGGGCCTTAGTAAGTGTCTTACACACGGGCATCTATGAGATCATCATGCTCTTATGTTACGGACCTGGGTTCCTGCCAAACGCATTCTCTCCACTGTGCCCAAAGTGTATTGGGTCCTCTTAAACCCTTAAACTGAGTTTGCCCCTGCCTGGACACCAACACATTGCGTGACCGCTGTGGGCCAGCTGTCCTGTAAAATGCGGCTTGAAGCCAGTCACCAAATGGTGCTCAGCGGGAGAGGGGTAGGGGTGATGACAACGGGAGAGAGGGGAGGGAGGGCTGGGATTTCTTAGAGAACCACCTTGCTGTTTTGTCGCCCTGCCTCTCCCTCCCTGCCCGTCACATGACTTCTCAGCCCCGGGGCCTGTCCCCTTCCTCCCCGGCTACTTGGGGGAAGAAAGTGTCTGGAAGAGAAAGACAAAACTCTGTCATAAAAAATGATCAGACTCCACTCTGATGGCGGGATGAGCATCTCGTGTCAGCCCCCAGCCCCCAGCGGGGGTGTCCTGTGCGCTGGACGGGGGTGCAGCCAGGAGCCCGCATGTCTTGGTTCACGGCCGCTTGCTTACCCGCCGCTGCACTGTCCCTCTCCAGCGTTAGAGCAAGAAGAGTAGCAAATGCTTCTGCTTCTCTCCGTGGCTAGGACTTCTGGGTGGAGGCGGGCTGAGCCTGGGGAAGAGGTGAATCTCTAAATGAGAAACGGCCGATTGAGTTACTAGTGTCTGGTAACCGAGGACTGATGTCCAAGTCCATTTGTTAAACATCCCATCAACCATTGTGATGTTTTTGGACTTACGTCATGCCCTCCGAGGAAAACATTTAATCTATGGACAAATTTAGGAGCCGCTGTTGGAAACAAAATAGCTAATGTGTTAGGTAATGCTTGTGGATATTAATAGTAAGCCCTGTGCTTTCAACGTCCACTTCTATAAACGGATCCCATTTCCTCTGCTGCGAAACTAAAAGCTCATTCTTCATAATTCCCTTCCTCCGTCTCTTTTCAGTGTGAGTTTTCATTTTAAAATCTCATTGACTTTATTATCTACACAGTGACCCTTCATCACCAAATCTAGTCAAAGAGCTTTCAAAGGAAATGAGGGGGAAGGAACCCTCAATGTGTTCTCATGGCTCTGGTTCTCTGGCTCCTTATCACAAGTAAGGCAAGCCCAACCCCGTCACCGGCTCCCTGTCTCCTTCTCCGTGTCCTTCCTCTTCTGCTCCTCCTTCCTCCTCCATTTCCTCTCTTTCACAAACTTATATTTGTTCCTGAATAATCGCAGTTGCACACTGTGCTCAAAGAATGTTTACTCTTAGCCTGAGTCTTCACCAGCACGTGCCAGAGGAAACGCCGTGGGGCCTGGGTGGCATTAACATGCCCACGGCTGCGGCACTTCCTCCAGGAAGCCTCACTGCAAAGGGACAGAAAGTAACATAAACACCATGCCTGATAAAGCACGAGTGGCAGGTTGTGTGGACACCACGGATACATACTATACACATGTGTGTATGTGTGTATATATGTTCCCAACATCTTCAGCCAAAGCATCTGTTTAATAGGCATGGAGCAGAGAGGAAACAAAGGAAATCTGGATCACCTTAAGTATCCAGCTGTCTAGGCCAAGGAGATATACTTGAGACCAGGAGGTAAATTTCACATGTTGAACTGCTCATTGATTTAGAACTAAAAGTGTATTTCCTGTGACTCGCAAGGACTTCTAATTTAAAGTGTAACCCCAGTTCACAGCGATGAAACACGCAGGACAGAAATATAGCCTGCCTGGGACCGAGTCAGCTTTGTAGGAGGATTAAACATTTAATGGGCAGTAAAAATGACGGTGACTTTTCCTCCTTTGGCCAGAAATACAGTAGGGAGCGAGCAGCTGTACGCTACAAGTCAGTCGACGTGCGTCCGTTCTCCATCTTATTTGTGTCTGGTGCTGTGTTGGGTGGCTCTCAAGACCTCTGTCCTCGGTGGATGGACTGCTCCCCAGAGGACACGGACAGGACAAGAGGACATGGAAGCAGTAGCCAGTGGTGTATTGGAAGGGAAATAAAGCAGGTGGCATGGGACTGTGGGTAAGTGTGTGGGGTAAGAGCTCTGACTGGTCTCCTTCAGAATCTGGCTTCTGAGAGACAAAAGTCTCTGAACGGGAGCTTCCCCGTGGAAAGAAGACCAAATGTGGCAACACTTGCAAACTGCTCACACAGGGTGCCCACCATCCGGGGCCCTCGTACATGTCAGCAACGCCTGTTTTTTAGGATCTTCCCAATGCGGTAAGGTTTGTGTTTAGGTCTCTGTCCTATGAACTGTACACAGTCCAGGAGAACTGTAGTTCTGAACTCTCACGAACACACACACTCTCTCTGAGGAAGGGATTTGTAGGTAAGAGCATAATCTCTGTTTACTCTTACATTCCTACTGCACCCACAGCGTGACACAGGGTGGAAGACGATCCACAATGAGGTGGCCCTGACCTCCTCTTGCCGAGCAGGGAACGCACCTCATGGATAAAAGTGCCAAGTCCTGTCTTAGCTCATATGTGAAGCCCTATCTCAGGGTCTGCTTCCTGGGAAACCACACTGAAACACTGAACATTGTTTCTCTCCTTACACTGTTCTTTGCACTACCCATTGTTTACAAGAGTATAAATTCAAGGGACACCAGATGCTATTAGGTTTAAATTAGTCAGCAATTATAACTACTATTTATTGGGGGCTGACTTAATGCCAGACATGACTGTCAGAAACCGTAACCTATAATTCTTGTGATGAGGTAAGTGATGTAAAGAAGTAAAATCAAGTTCATGTGCCATGGCTTCTGAATGCCTCAACTCAGCTCCCAATACATTGATTTGGGAAAGTCTCTCAACAGTCAAAGAGGAAGATGCCATTATTTTTTTGTAAGTATTTATTTATTTTGAGAGAGAGAGCACAGGCAGGGGAGGAGAAGAGAGAGAGGAAGAGAGAGAAAATCCTAAGCAGGCTTTGTGCTTTCAGCGTGGAGTCTGATGCACGGCTTGAACTCACAAGCTGTGACATTATGACCTGATCCAAAACCAGGAGTTGGACATTTAATGGACTGAGCCACCCGGATGCCCTAGGAAGGTACCATGATCATCCCCGTTCTGTACAAGTGAGCTGGGAAGTGAGCTGCACCAAGTTCAGTGTTACGCTTCCTGTCACTACTAGAGAAGACCTCAAGCCTAGGTTTCCAATTCCTATACCAGCTAAGGGTTTTCAGCACCAACTCTATTAGCACAGATCATCAAAAATTAAGCCTGTTTTATTAATTTGACTTATACTCCATGCTAGAAAAAAACAGCCAGTTATTTTTGTGACTTTGTGTGTGTGCATGTCCATGTAGATATGTGTATGTGCACATGTGTATGTGTGTGTATTTGTGTAGGTATGTGTACTGCTACATTCACCAAACACTAGGCAGCTAACAAGAGGCACAAAGGAATTTGGTCTGGAATATTATTCTGGTTCACAAATTTTACTAATGGACCAAAGCAGTAAAAACAAATTTCTAGTCTTTATTTTGACGTAACTCTTCAAGGATGGTTTGACTATGAATGCAAAGACATGCAATCTTTTTTTATTGGATTAGACTGTCAGTTTCAGCAAATTTGGCTTTGAGATAGGAGGGGAGGTTAAAATCCATGGAAAGGAAATTAGACAGGGTAGAGACTCTTTAACTTGCAAATGAGGAATCTCCGCTAATGCAACAAAATGAAAATATATGCACAAAGGGACTGTGAGCAGACCACATACATCTGCCTCACCCAGAAGGAGAAGGGTCAGTTTCTCACGATGTGGGTAAATAACCATTTGTGAGAATTACATTATTTCCATTTATTTTCAATACTGGTAACATCCGATGATGCATTTTATTTCAGGCTATATCTGAAAACAGGAATTGGTTCAATTCTATTCGTCTCCCCAACTGTCTGATTCGCCTCCGTATTTTGTCCCTTTTGGCTCAAACTTATTTGAGGCAAATGCTCCCTTTCATCAGTAACTCCTCACTCCACCAATATCCCATACCTGATTCTAATCTCACTTCTCATTGATCTTATCTTGTTGGCTCAAAATTCATATTTATGCGACTGTATTTAACCTGTGACTCTGGCTCTTCAGATGCTGATGTTATTTTTTATAGCATTTCTTATTTCTCAGAGTGTCCAGGTTTGGTATCCACCTGGATGTTGGGACAATGCCAATCTTGGTGAATTTCTTTCATGGGTCTCCATGATTAGGAGACAGGAAGAAAGGATTCTGATCTATTTTGATAATAAGCAGTCACTGGAGTTAACAAAAGTTGAGAAAAAGGTGAATAAACTTTTAGGCTTATCAAATTAGTTATACAGGACCAAATAATACACTTGATTTTTTTGTGATGAGAGATGAACTGTAATTTAGAACTTAGACTCTTTGTAGGTGTTGATCTTGGGGGTTGGAGAGGTCTGCAATGGTGGGCATTGGTTAGTGAACAGACAGCAAGACTGAGTAGGGAAGGAGGACGCTGATGAGTCGGGACACACGAAACAACCACAGAGCTGTGGAAGGGACAAGATGCAAGAGAGCCGCCCCATCTCAGCACGCGCCCCGGGGCTCTCTCTGTGCCGCCTTTTACGAGGTACCAAGATGGCCCCAGAGCTTTCCAGACACTACACTTGATCCTAGAAGAGCCAGCTATGAAAGAGGAGAAGGGTCAACCAGAAAGCTCAGCAGCGGCAGAGCACGTCCGCCCTCAGGCGTTTCCCTGCAGCACAGCCTCCCGCACAGGAAGCTCCAGCCGCCCTGCAGTTGGAGCACCTGCGTCTTGTCTCACGTCCTGCTTAATTCTTCCCTCCACCACCGACCTCTGACGGCAGCCTCAGTCTGTGTGTAAGCCAGGCTTTCGCCAGGTCTGAGACCCATTTCCCAGGCTAGTTTGACACTTAGAGAGGTTTGAAAAGAGAAATTATAAGGACCGATTTGGCCAAAGGCAAGGAATAATGTCTCCGTGTGATGAAAGGAAATATTTACTTAGAAAGTTATACATTTCTTAATGAGTAAGGCTTCATCACTTACCAAAATAAATGTGTTTTGGCATTAAAAAAAAAACAAAAACGAATTAGTGCATGTGTTCTCAGGCATGGGAACCCACATACCATTTTATATATGGCTGTGTTGTCACAAAGTTATGAAAATACAGCTTTCTTAAGTGTGGGAAGTAGGTAATTTTCTAAGTGCAGTCTTTGTAGTATCTGGTGGCTGTATAGCGTGACCGTTAGATGCTACCTATATAATAACAAACTACGTGACAACTCAATCACTCTCTTCCAGCTCACATGAATAAAGATTTTGGGCGTCCCAGTTTTCCGGAGTAACTGACCCTCTGTAGCTATAGGGTAGATAACTATTTCGGTAGTTCTTATTGCTTCTTTTTTAAGGCTTATTTTTTTATTTACTTGAGAAAGACAGAAGACAGAGACAGCACAAGTGGGGAAGGGACAGAGAGAGAGGGAGAGAGAATCCCAAGCAGGCTCCATGCTGCCAGCACAGAGCCCGACACAGGGCTCAAACCCAGGAAACTGTGAGATCATGACTTGAGCTGAAACCAAGAGTTGGACGCTTAACCGACAGCCATTCAGGCACCCCAGGTTCTTGCTGCTTCTGAAGTACATACATAGCGGCATCCCCGAGGCACCCCAAACATTCCCTTACTGTTAGGGCAATAAACGCACAGATTTTGTTAACCTATGCGGTCAAGTAAATGAAAGAGGAACGGAATAACTTAAAACCTTTTAGAATTTCGTTAGTCATTCGGGGCATGGCAGAGAGAAGGAAATCATGAACGTCTTAGATGCTCTGGTAGCTTTAATAATTTTAGCATCCGGGGCACCTGGGGGGCTCAGTTGGTTAAGCATTCGACTTCAGCTCAGGTCATGATCTCATGGTTCATGAGTTTGATCCCCGCATTGGGTTGTGTGCTGACAGCTCAGAGCCTGGAGCTGCTTCAGATTCTGTGTCTCCCTCTCTCTCTGCCCCTGCCCTGCTTGCACTCTGTCTTTCCCACTTTCTCTCCAGAATAAATAGATGTTTAAAAAATAAAAATAAATAATTTTAGCTTCCAATTGAGTTAAGATGTATATATAGATGTCCAGGGCCAGCACTGTGAATATAATGATAAAAGGAAAACCTTCTTTCGAGAAACATTATGAAATTATGAGCAAAAGCATCAGAACACATTTAATTTACTAAAACATTATGACGTGCATGCATAGAAGGCAACACTGAGGACTTTCTCAGCCTGAGCTGTGGGGAAGAAAAAAAAGGTGGTAGAATTCAAAACCACAAGCACCTGGAGTATGTTTTGAGAAAGTATATTTACACTCCTTACAAGGTCCAGAAACCACCAAGCTGAGACATGAATTTAGGGATTATTCCCAAGCCAGTCACTTGCCTGGGGCTCTTGGCAAAAGCAAACAGAAATCCACTCTGAGAGAAGGTCATGATCCAGGCCACCAGGGATCCTCAGTAAGAAAATAGCCTCCCAACATGACATCAGAGAGAGTGTGCACAACTCAAATTAAGACTGAAACTCAATGATCTGAAATACTAAGATGGGAGTCTGAAAGAGTACTATAAAAAGAACATAATTAGGGGCGCCTGGGTGGCTCAGTCAGTTAAGCAACTGACTTTAGCTCAGGTCATGATCTCACGGTTTCTGAGTTCGAGCCCCACATCTGGCTCTGTGCTGACAGATCAGAGCCTGGCGCCTGCTTTGGATTCAGTGTCTCCTTCTGTCTCTGTCCCTCCTCCTGCTCACACGCTCTGTCTCTCTCTCTCTCTCTCAAAAACAAATAAATATTAATAAATTACATAACATAAAATAAAAAGAATATAATTAAAATGCTTCAAGTTATAAATATAATTGAAGTCCTAAAAGAAGAATAAGACACAATGAGAAAAGAATAACAGAAACCCACTAGCACTTAATTTAAAAAATACAGCACTTAAACCTCAGTAGATGGGTCTAAAAGCAGGTTAAACACAGTCAAAGAGAGACTTGGGAGAAGCCGGGCAGGGAAACCATACAGAACCATGCCAGGAAATACGGGCAGGGGGACGGGCGAGAGATCAGTGACAGGCAGGTGGGGGGGGGGTGTGACATGACTCAGCATTTGCTCCTGGGGCATTCTGGAAAACTAGGTTAGAGCAAATGGAGGCGAGGACCAACATCAAAGCCCCAGATGGAAACTAAAATGACAAAGAAAAAAAAAGTCTTACCTGGGGAGACCAAGTTTTAGTCTAAACACAGATTTCTTAACAGAAGAAATCCAAAATAATAAAGATAGCAAACATAATAACTCAGAAAGCCCACAGTTCTTCTAAGTAATCCGCTGACCAAAGACCACCACGATAGGTAACGTAAGATAACAGTGCAAAACAATGTCAGTGGTGTTTACAAAAAAGAAACTCATATGATATGACTAAATTTGTATTTGGAGGAAAACAGTTTACCATTAAATGCGCATATTTAGGAAATTAGAATAACAAACTCTCCAACAAAAAGATTTTAAGTTACCATATATACACCTCAAAATCCAGAACGCATGACAGAGTAGGTGTGAGAGCAGAATTAATGAAATAGAAAAGAGGGTATCAATAGAAAGTGGCAAAAAACCGAGATCTTACTCTTGACAAAGTCTGAGAAAGACAAACTCTCAAAAAGTTTAAAGAACAAAAATGAAGAGAAGGTATATGTAAATAACAAGATACACTAAATTATTGCATGCAACTCATATCCTTAAAAATGAAAAATATATCTTATATGAATAAGTTGTATTTTTACATAATTTAAACTTTTACATAAAATGGACACCTTCAAAAATACATAAATTACAGAAAGTATAAGAGAAAATATAGAAAACTGAAATGCACTTTCAAATCCATGTAATTAAATCAGAAGGTAAAAATGTATCCATAAATAAAAAAACCACTAGGACCAGATGAGCTTAAGTAATATTTTCCAAACCTTCAAGGAATGTAGTCCAAATTTTATACAAACTCGACAAGTGAGATAAAAAAGATAGAAAATCTCCCCAACTCATTAAAGACTAAAATGACCTTGATTTCAAACCAAGAGAGATAGTATGTGCAAGGAAAGTTCTAGAACAATCTCACCTTCAAATATGAATGTAAAAGTTCTTATCTACAATATTAGCATACTGACTGAACCCATGGTTCAAAAAATGATAATACAACACGGTCGTACATCAAGCTAGAGATGGGTTAATAGCAGGAATTCTATCAATTTAATTCTCCACTCTCATAGCATGACCTAGTAAATGAGACAGCGAGTGAGAACAACCCAAGATAGTCCCCATTTACCACATAACATTAACCTGTTCATAGCGTAGTGGCCCTAGTGGCCAGAAATCATATCGACAACTTAGAAGCAATTATCCAATCAGCTGGAATCTTACAACTTTTGAAATTCTATAACTCAGACTTGGCGATGGGGGGAGTGGCAGGGACTGCCTGCCTGTGGCACGTGACACGGTGACCATGAAAAGGGCTTCAGAATTAGAGCGTGAGAGTGAGAAGGAGACCCCTGGACATCTACACTGGTTCCAACAGCAAACCCCCTCCCTCTGGGGTGACACCCACAGTTCCCTTGGGAAAGTGGCCCCATGATTCTTTAAGACGATGCAAGTTTTTCCTTAATGGGTAAGTTCCTCTGTCTACCCTGAGTAATTATGGGATTAATAGAGGCACAGTGAATTAAACTTATAGATCAATAATTTTGTTAGATACAGGACAAAATGTATTTAAAGCATTTAAAATCATCCATGAGCATATTGAAATACATAACAAGATAACATTTTAAATTCCAATTTAAAATGAAACAAGTGAAACATTTTTAATATGTTATGATTTGAAATCTTGTTAAGTTTGTAAATGGTATCGAAACAGATAAGGGAAATTAAAAATGCTGTCTTTATTAGTTTATTAGATTTTTAATATCCACTTGTGAGCTTGGGAATGCACATCTATCAGGCAATTGGGGTGATTAAAAATGAAATTGAATATATAACATTTACATAGTTTGAAATGTTTAAGGGTATTTAATTAAACTTTAGAAACACTTTTACATTATGGTTTAAGATTTGATTTTTTTATTTCTGTAAATTAATGGTTAAGCATTAACTTAATGTAACATCTAAATTGCCTTTGCTTTGACCCAAAAACTAGCCTTGCAGACAATCTCGCAATCCCTTTACATCTTAATGGGATTGAAACAGCCCACGAACAGCAAGAGCAAACCACCTTTCACACTAGCAAGCTCATTACCAGACTGAGAAGACTAAAATACGGTAATCTTTCATGATTAAAAAAAGTCTCTGATAAAAGTTAATACCTATACACCGTACTGGCAGGTGTTCTAAGGACTTACAGGGACGGAATATTGGAAGAGAGGGTTTTCCTTAGCTCATAGAGAGTGTATTCCTAAGTCTGCAGAGCCATACCCTTAATGGTGAAATCTTAGAATCATTTCTTTTTTTTATTTTTTTTTGATGTTTTATTCATTTTTGATACAGAGGGAGACAGAGCATGAGAAGGGGAGGGTCAGAGAGAGGAGACACAGAACCAGAAGCAGGCTCCAGGCTCTGAGCTAGCTGTCAGCACAGAGCCCGACGTGGGACTCGAACCCACGAACGTGAGATCTGACCTGAGCTGAAGTCTGAGGCCTAACCGACTGAGCCACCCAGGCGCCCCTCTTAGAATCATTGCTATTACAAGTTGGGAACAAGACAAGTGACTAGCAAGCCCGTTAGCCTCTTTCTCACATCATCGGGAGGTTCCCGTCAATGCGATAATATACACAAATGAAATATCAGCTATTAAGACTGGCAAAGAATAGTAAAATCTGGCTATTTCACTAAGCATATGATTTTCTACCTGGAAAATTAAAGATAAGCTACAGAAAAATATTAGAACCAATAAGAGAATTGTATCCATCGTGGCGGTGTGCAAAATCAAAGTACATTAACCACTGGCATTTGAAAACACTGGCACAAACAATTGGAAATCATGAATTTTAAAAGGTACAGGGGCACCTGGGGGGCTCGGTCAGGTGAGTGTCTGACTTCGGCTCAGGTCACAATCTCACCGTTCATGGGTTCGAGCCCCGCAGCAGGTTCTGTGCTGCCAGCTCAGAGCCTGGAACCTGCTTCGGATCCTGTGTCTCCCTCTCTCTCTGCCTTTCCCACACCCATGCTCCCTCTCTCTCTCTCTCAGAAATAAATAAACCTTAAAAAATTTTTTTAATTGTAATGATTTTGAAGTAAAAGTAGGAAAACATCTTTGTTACATTTGGGGAAGGAGACTTTTCCCTTAGGTAAATCTTAGAAAGCAAACAATATGGAGGAAAACAAAAGATTGATCCATCTGATTTTATTAAAATTCAAACCATATCCATGAAAAATAAAATCACTAACTGAATAAGATAAACCACACACTAGAAAAAGTTGTCTACAATCTATATAAACTGGAAAACATTATTATACAGGATATATTGAATTCCTACAAAGATACAGAAAAAGAAACTGTAAAGAAATATAAGAAAATAGACAAAAAGGAGAGTCACAGATAAGAACTGGAATTGCTCATAAGCGTATAAAAAGTGACCGGTTTTAGGAGCCGTCAGAGAAAGAAAAATAAGCCCATAATAAAATACAGTTAAACAGCCCAGCTAGAGGCACAGATTAATGTCTGATAAGAACAACTTGGCACCAATGGAGGAGATAAGACTGTGTGATACCGGGTGAAGCTGAAACGCCTCTGTTCCAGACCAGCCACTCTCCGAGTTAGTCGTGGGCCCTGGAGAATGGTCCATGGACCCGCACGTTCACCAGCAAACGCGTGCAGACGGTCTGTGGCTGTGTTGGAGCAGGAAGAGAAGTGGGAACAACGCATCTGTCACCTACAAGGTGAGTATAATAATAACACGCTTTCTTCATGCAGGGGCGTTTCAGACGGCGGCTCAAATGAATGCACTGGATCTGTATTTGCAGAGCTAAATCTCCCCAGTAAGAAGTGCAGAGGAGAAAACAAAGCCACAGAAAGATATAAACAAGAAAAAGCTTGTATCTACATTTCACAAACGCGGCCGTGTCTATTCTTTATGGGCGCCCGTCTGCGTGCTCGAAGCACAGACCGAGAGAGGCATTCCCCACAGCGGGCAGTCCCGGGGCGGAGGGGGAGGGAAAAGGGGTCGTGTGAAGCTGGAGCTGTCTCGTCAGGGTTACTAAGACCTAAAAATACAGAAGCATGGGAAGAAAGAGCCCGTGTGTGTGACCGAGTATGTGAGAGAGACACGCGGCGAGCCGCTGACAATTGGCTCATCTTGGCGGAGGACACAGAGGCAAAGCTGATAACATTTCCTGCATTTTGGGGGCATATTTGGAAAGCTTCTGCAATGACAAGAATTATGGGAACGGTCTATACCAAATACCCTACAGTAACAAAGTAAGGACGTTAGGCAAACTGCGAGGTTGTGTGTGGTGTGTGTGTGGTAAACGTGCAATCGAATTTATACACTGCAGTGTGAATTTTACAAAATACCCTTTAAAAGTAGGAACAGAGTTTTTGATTGTTTTGATCTAAATTTAACATAAGATAATAATCTGGTCTGATAGTGATTGCAAAGATCTCGGAGTGTTATGGTAATAGTTTTAACACATGAAATTGCTGCTGTCATTTCCACCGTATGCCTGGGAAAGCTTTTCTTTTGAAAAATGGATAAAGAGAGAAATATGAAATCCAGATGTATATAATGTGTACATAATTTAAAACAAGAACTACAGCCTGCAGAATCTTTAGGATAATTTATATTAAATGCTACTGAATTCTATTGAAGAGTACTGAATTTACCACGATGGAAGATTCCCCACAACATTCAAAGAAGGAACCGACATGAAATAAACCCACAGAAGTACGTTATGTCTGTGTCCACGAGGCAGAGACGGTGGGGGAAGACGCAGGGAAGGGAGGAGAGGAGAGAGAGACGTGGAGAAGGTGCGCCAGGTTATTAATTTAGAAGCCGTTGGCAGGAAGTAAGGACAGCCTTCGGAGGCCCCACAATGAGTGAGCATGACCTTGAATTCCAAGACGTGGGCAGCACTAAAGCCAAGACCTGCTACTCTAAGTGCCACCAGACCCAGGGGACCCGGAGCCAGCTCGGGCAGGGGCACGGAGGGGACACGACACAGCCTAGGGCTTCTTCAGGGTGAGGAGTGAGCTCTGCACCTTCCCCCCACGCCCGGAGCATTGCATCTGGCTCACCTGGACAGTGACCCGTTCGCAGGTACACAGGACAGAAACCTGAAAAGGACACTTCCGGAAAGCTTGTTCCCTAGGTCTCCGCCTCAGGTGACACTTAGGAGGAAAACCCATGACCTCGAGCTGGCCCTTGCTGGTTCGAGGGGCCAGAGCTCACATCACGTGTCAGGTGGAAAGGAAAATGCAGTTTTCATGTGAAATAGGCCCCGCGTAGAACTGTGCACGGGAGAAGCTGCCAAACATGCTCCCGTGTAGACAGCCTGGAGCTCCGTGCTGAGGTTCGGAGGATCAGACAGCAAGCGCTGAAAATATTTTAATTTTCTGACATAAAAGAAATAAGTGTAGAAGGCATGGAAATGTGGATGGAAAAATATGAGCCGAGTTCAAGAGGCCACTAAAATGACGGAACAGGCTTAAAAGAGAATCTATGGAAATGTTACAAATAAAAAATCACTGAGATTAAAAACAGAATATAGTAACTGCCTTTGAAACCAAGTATGTGTGTCAATCTAAGCAGACTGAGTGCACCAGTAAGTGTATCTTGGCGGGTGGGGACGGCGGGGGGAGTGCGGAGGGGTGAATAAAAGAATTCTCTGAATGTACACCAGAGAAAGAAAAAAGAAGAAATTATAAAAAGGAAATGTGCAGAAACGTGGATTATAGACGGAGAACACCTAAGACTTATCAAAGGGGACCTCAGAGAGAGAGAGAAGCAGGATCTCGGGAGAGATTCCCAGATGGCACGGAAACTTCTTTTGGAAATGCGAACCCAGGGAGCCCACTGACTTCCTCTCAGTAAATCTGAGGCGAGCCCCGCGGCCCCCAAGGCAGGGAGGACATTCTGTGTCGTGGCTTTGCCCCCCAGGAATGGGAATTAAGTGAACAGAATCAGCTAATGCCAGAATGCAGGGGGATCGCCTCCCCCAAAATGCTGAGGAAGAAATAGCTGTCAACCCGGAGGTTCAGATTCAGGGAACTCAAGAATGAGAACAACGTAAAGATATTTTCTTTCAGACAAAAACTGACGGCTTATCGCCAACAAACTCGTGTTAAAGATCCATTTAAAGGATGTACTTCAGAAAAAAGCAGATTGAATCCAGATGGACAGTATGACGTCAGGAGGTATGGAGAGAAGGAAGTTAAGAGTGTGCATACGAAGCAATAAAATAATGTTTACTTTGTGACGCCAGAATAGGACCAAACTCTCTAAAAGCACAGTATGTGCCGAGCACGGTTCAAGGGTTTAAGGTTCCTGACTTCCCTGAGAGTGTGGAGCCCATCGTGCTTAAATCTTGAGTTCATTAAGGAAAATGGGCCTGTTAAAATTTCTGGAGTAACCTTAAGCAAACAGAAATTGAATTGATGACTTTTTGAAGGGTAGAATAAAAATGGGGACAAACCAGTTCCTCAACTATTGCAAACAGTGGCTGCATGAAGATAAGTAAAATATAGGAGAAGCAGGAATGAGATGGTAGAAGTAAATCTAAATATACAGTAAACACCATAAACGGGAAAGAACTGAATCATCCAGTTAAAAACAAAAATTGTCAGTCTCAATTAAAAATATCTAGCCATATGCTCTTTACAAAAGACACACCTAAAATAAATTTGAAAAGTTTGCAGCATACAAAGCACAAAAAAAACAACCCAGTTAGGAATTAATGAAAATATATATTAGCAAACACACAAGCTAGATATTTAAGATCCTCCTGGCAAAATGCTGCCTCAGGAAGAAATAAAAGCATAGATGACCCTGTGTCATTAAAGACATTCACTCGGCAATTCACGAGATTTCCACCAAGACAATAACAACCTCAGAGTTTTGTAAAATCTACCAAACATAAAGAAAACAAAACCCTCTTTACAGAAATCTTCTCAGAAAATATAGAAAGGGGAAATAGTCTTATATTTGAAAAAAACTACAGCTATCACAACCAGAGGAATGCAATGTAAGTACAGAAAAGTGGCGTCCAATCCCACAAGTGCATCAAGAACAAGGTACTATCTTCCCAGCAAGTTTATCAGCATAAGGAAAATAAGGTAATTTACCACCATCAACAAATGACAGAAATAAGCCAAATGATCATTTAAAAAAAATTGTTAGGGGCACCTGGGTGGATTAAGCATCCATCTGACTTTGGCTCAGGTCACAATTTTGAGATTCGTGGGTTCGAGCCCCATGTCGGGCTCTGAGCTGTCAGCACAGACACGGGGCTTGAACCCGTGAACCATGAGATCATGACCTGAGCCAAAGTCAGATGCTTGACCAACTGAGCCACCCAAGCGCCCCGAAATGATCATTTATTAATACAGAAAACATAGGTGATAAAACTGAACAATCACACATGCTAAAAATGTTAGCAAAGTGAGAGTAGAATTCGGCTTCTTTAATCCAATAAACATTATATACCAAGAAAAACAGTGGTGACCATCTTCATGTCTTATGGTTCAATGCAAGCATTGCCTTTACTCTCTGGTAGTCAGTACACAAGACAGGGCTGTCTACTTTTCTCTTCGCCCTTGTCCTCGATGTCTTAGCCACTACAGTATAATTAGAAAAAAAATCAGAAAAGAATTAAAATGCCATTATTAAAGAATGAAATGATGGCTGTAGCCCAAAATACAAATATATAATTAGAATTAATAAGACACATTAGCGGTGCCTTAAGACATGGAAATACACAATGAAAGGTGTTGGCAGCAAACAAAACATCATAAATGTTTAACGATACCTTTCTCAGGAAGATCTAAATATATTAGATATCTAAAAGTGAATCGTTTTGGGGCGCCTGGGTGGCTCAGTTGGTTAAGCGTCCGACTTCAGCTCAGGTCATGATCTCATGATCCGTGGGTTCGAGTCCCGCGTCAGGCTCTGTGCTGACAGCTGGCTCAGAGCCTGAAGCCTGTTTCAGATTCTGTCTCTCCCTCTCTCTCTACCACTCTCCTGATGACTCTCTGTCTCTGTCTCTCAAAATAAAATAAAGACAAAAATTTTTAAAAAAGTGAATTATTTTAAAAGATGTATTAATTGTGGGGAATATTATAAAATTATTTGTAATACAAAAAAATCCTTGAATATGTCTAATACATGGAGAGCTTTTTTTTTAAATACTGTTTTTAGAAATGTTTATTTATTTATTTTGAGAGAGAACATGAGCGGAGGAGGGGCAGAGAGGGAGGGAGAAAGAATCCCCAGCAGGCCAAATGCTGTCAGCACAGAGCCCAGCTCAGAGCTCAGTCCTGTGAGCTGAAAGAACATGACTTCAGCCAAAATTAAGAATTGAACGCTCACGTGACAGAGCCACCCAGGTACCCCATGTCTAATACATGGAAAGTTTTGTCATAATTTTACATACATTGAATCCCATAAAAATTTCAATGATCTCCAAATTATTCCATAGAATTAATGTATTTTCACCAAAATTCTAGACATTGTTTTTTTCCCTTAGATACTGCTTCCTGAACTGTACAATGTTTGTCAATATATATAAAAAATGAAGGGCCAGAAATATCCAGCTCACCTCCAAAGGAGGCTGAGGGGACAGTGGGGGTTCTCCCTTCGCCGAGTATCAAGAACTGATAGGAAGCTGGTACGATTAGAATTCCAGAATACAAAAACATACCAGGCGAAGATCAGAGAGCCCAGAATAGATGAGGGCATAGAGGGAAAGACAGACCATGTGGCTATGCAGATTCCTGGAAAAAAACCTGATTTAATAGCAGGCCAATAACTGCTTAACTAGATGTGAAAAACATTAGATATCTATTTTACGCCAGGCCGAAATAATCCATTTTACATGTACTAAAAGACATGACCATGAAAAACAACTTTTTCAACCTTTAAAAAAAATACCGAAAAAAACCCCCAGAAATATCCTAATAGAAACCATGGAAAAGATTGAAAGAGGACTTTTACAGAGAAATTCCGTATACAAAACCAACGGACGTGTCACGAAGATGCCCCCTCAGCCTCATTAATCCTCGTGAAATGCAGATAGAATCCCAATGAAATATGATATCACAACCACCAGCTTGGGAATTTAAAAAAATCTGACAATATCGTCTTGCTCTCTGGTGGGAGTATAAATTGGCACAGAACTTTAGGAAACAGTTTTGGATTTCCTGTTGAATTTAGAGATGTACTTAGAGAAATGAGCTTTATGGTTCTGTTATATATCATCAGAATAACTTGCACATATATGCTAAAAGGCATTCAAGCCTTGTGTAACAAAAAAAAATTGAAAACATCTAAACGTCCACAGATAGGAAAAATAAACACATAAGTTACAGTAATTCTACAATGGACCATTATACATGAATGAACTAAGTACACGTGTCAATGTGACTCAATGCAATGCGGGATTTAAAAAAACAAGTTACAAAAGAAAAACTACTGCATGATTTCACTTTTTTAAATTTTCAAATATATGCAAAACCAAGTAATATATGTTGTGGGGGGACACATGAGATACACCTTTAATGCAAGGCAAAATAGTAATACAAACTTCAGGACACATTTGTCCCCCGGAAGATGTTTAGCCATGTCATTGGGCCTTCAATAATCTTGGTAAAATTGTTCCTAAGGATCCGTGATAGACCCATGGGTATCTGTCCTAATTTTCTCCTTTAAGCCATACGTCCATTACGTATACTTTCCATTGTGATATATTTGAAATATGTTACATATTTCAGAATTAATAAACTAATAAATAAACAAATCGGGAATTTCTTTCTAAAAATGTTGCGAACCACCATTTGAGAATGTTTTCAATGTTTAAGCCTTTAAAAACAGGTATTGAGCATATTGTGAAATAGGGGCTAATTGAAAGAGGTGTTTTGGAGCTCCAACCCAGTGAGGAGGGGAAGGGTGAATTGAAGGGTATCGTATAAAGCATATTACATATTGAAAACACACACTGAAGAGGATAATACATATCAATTAGATATGTCTTTCGTATCTCAAAAAGCAAAGCTATTAAGAAACACAGCATGCAGGGTCCCCGGGTGGCTCAATCGGTTAAGCGTCTGACTTCTGCTCAGGTCATCATCTCACGGTTCGTAGGTGTGAGCCCCACGTCGGGCTCTGTGCTGACAGCTCAGAGCCTGGAGCCTGCCTTCAGATTCTGTATCTCCTTCTCTCTCTGTCCCTCCCGGGCTTGCACTGTCTCTCTCTGTCTCTCAAAAATAAATTAAAAAAAAAACATTAAAAAATTTTTTTAAAAAACAGAGCGTGCCTTTCCTAACTCTCGCTGTTCTACTAGGGAGTCAAGTCTAGATCTTATTACCGGGTAACTTCCTGTAACTTGGCGCAGTGTAGACAGGATACTTCCTACAGAGGTGACGTGTAACACCACCATCATACAGACTCAGGCCGGAGCAAGTATGCAGAGATCGCCTCTGCTCCCGCCAGGCGGAATGAGAGCTGGTCCAGACGCCCGGTGTGGTCTGGTGTTGGCTCCTACACAGTGGTCTGTGAGGCAGATACACAGGCAGGTAACTGGGAGTTAAAACGTCAGCATGTCCCCTCCCCCCTCCGTAGGAGAGGTCGGAAACTTGAGAAGCTCTCTATCTGTTGCTGAGTCATCCTTCTAATATCCTTTGAGGATGAGGACTTAGGTCATTTCTCAGTGACAGAGAGGAAGTAGGGGAAGAACCTGGACACTGAACATGTCGTGGTGCCCAAACGTACACCACAGTGCGTGCCCAAGTCGGGTGGGCATGTATACGGCGGCTCTTGCAAATTCCTACTTGGCCTGCCACAAACACGCTCCGCTCAGTCCAATATTTTGTTAACCAGATGGGTGAGGGTGTTATTATGCCTTGGGGTTCTGTGGAATCAAGACTTCTTAAAAGAGAGAGTTGGGGCGCCTGGGTGGCTCAGTCGGTTAAGTGTCTGACTTTGGCTCAGATCACGATCTCACAGTTCATGAGTTCAAGCCCAGAGTCGGGCTCTGTGCTGATAGCTCAGGGCCTGGAGCCTGCTTCGGATTCTGTGTCTCCTTCTTTCTCTGCCCCTCCCCTGTTCACACTCTCTTTCTCAAAAATAAATAAACATTGAAAAGAGAGAGAGAGAGAGAGAGAGAGAGAGAGAGATGCCCAGGGAAGTCTTCAGTTTTAATGGAAGTACTTTGAAGGCAACCCAAGGCGTCCATCCCCCATAGCTCGCAGGGCTGGACCTCCCCTGTGCAACTTTCGAAGTTACGGGAGCACCTCAGACCATATTATTCCACAGAATTACAGATGACATTAGAAATAGCAATGGTAATTATTATGACACAAAAAAAGGAAATCATTTTCATGAAGCTCACTGTGTGTGTGTGTGTGTGTTTAATCTTCAGCACGCACCCCAAGCCCCCAGATCACTAGTCAAGAGTTACGATTTGACGTCATGGTGGAAAATGGACCTTAGGGATTATGCTGCCTGAGCGCTTGAGGCCGGTGGACGCTTCTGAACGTACAATAACCTGGAAGCAGTTTTAGGGATGTGATGCGATGCAAACTGGATCACATTCTTAATAATTTTGGAACAAAATTAGTTTAACAACTACTTTGACATGGTTTACTGGTTTATTTTTTAGAGGTGTGTGTGTGTGATGGGATACTTGGCTGCAAGGAAAGTTCGCAATCAGTGGATTAAAAAACATCCTTTCATGTGCTGTTATTTGCTTACAGCAGGGGTATTTTTATATAACTAAAATATATCTTAATTTTAGGGCATTTTTGGTTCACAGCAAAATTGAAGGAAAGGCACAGGGATTTCCCAGATACCTCGCTCGCCACCCCCACCCCCAGCCTCTATCCACATCCTCCAGCATGTGGCACATTTGTCACTCTCCATGAATCTGCGTTATCCCCCAAAATCCACCATTTATACTAGGGGTCCGCTCCTGGTGTTATACTTTCCGTAGGTTTTCACAAACGTGTAATGACGTGCGCCCACCGCTGTCGCACTGCACCGAGTAACTGCATCGCCCTGAAACCCCTGTGCCCCATGCCCTCATCCCTCTCCCCTCCCCCAGCCCCTGGCAACCACTGACCTTATACCATCACCATCGTGTTTGCCTTTTCTAGAAGGGCATAAAGCTGGATCGGACGTGGGTAGCCCTTCCAGACTGGGCTCTTCCACCCTGTAATATGCATTTAAGCTTCCTCCATGTCTCTTCCTGGCTTGCTAGCACATTTCTTTTCAGCACTGGAGAATGTTCCATTGTCTGGATGGATCCTACTTTTGTGTTTGTTTCTAATCCGTTCCTCCACTGGAGGACTTGCTTCCACGTGTTGGTAATCATGCATAAAGTTGCTGGAAACATCCAGGTGCAGGTTTTGTGCAGCCACAGGTTTTCAACTTCTTTGAGTAAATACCAGGAGCGTGATTGCGGGATCCGATGGCCAAAGGATGTTTGTGGTTTTATAAGAAAACGCCAGGGTGTCCTCCACAGCGGCTGCCCCGTCCTGCCGTCCCGCCGAGGTGAGTGAGTCCCTGCCGCCCACCCCCCCGCCAGCACTGGGCCAGTCAGGGCTCGGATTCTGACCGTTCTCATCGTTCTGTGGGGCGTCTCCTTCTTGTTTTATTTCGTAGTTTGCCAACAAGGTACCATGCTGAGCCTCTTTTCCGGACTCTGTTTCCGATCTGTCTATCTTCTCCGGTGGAGTAACCTACACTAGTTTTTTAAACCTCTACATGATGCTAAAAAGTCCACGCCCCTCCCTACCAGCCATAATTCTTTACCATTTTGCTGGAAATAGATACAAACTCTTCTTAAAAACACCCGGCCGGTCTTGGACTCTGATAAAACACGTACGAAAATCAGAAAACACATTATAATTTTTAAAACGTTTAGAGCACTTAAATGTTTGATTTAGAACGTTTACAGCTCACGCTTATGCACTGAGAGTTAAACGTCTTCATACTGTGATCGATTATTTGACCCTCTCATAGCCGAAACAACTGTGAAGTGCAGATTACAATTCAACACCAAGATGACCATTCAAGAGAGTGGTTAGATGCTATATTAAAACCAAATTTGATTGAAAGACTAAATTCTGTTTAAAAAAATGTATACCGCCCTTCATCCAAACATTATATTACTATATTCAAGTTCAAATTTTAGAAACAACTCAACCTAAAAATCTGAGGAAATAAATACTCCATTAGAAAAAGAAACAGAGCCAAGATTATAACAATATTTTTAAAAACCACTGATTGGTGAGTTTTACACCAACAGCCACATATAGCGCATCATCTGAGATATAACAAAAAATCAGAAGTGGCTCGGTGCACAGTTTTGAGGCGGAAGCATAGTAATGCGGACACATTCCTCGTAGGAATCACCCGGTATGGGAATTTTCATCAGGGAAAGACTGACCCGGGGGCACACAAGGCAGCTCAGACCCATTTCCAACCCTGGAGTCCCTAGGCTGTAACACTCCACGTTAGGTACAGAACCAGGCAGGCCGGGGGTCCTCCACACAGGACGGTACTGCCTACTCCGATGGATGTCATGGCTGGGGACCCAGATGTTTTCGAAAGAGGGTATAAAGAAACAGAGCTTTTAGTTGTATGTGAATATGCATACCTGTGCTGATGCCAAATCATCAGCCTCTCGAGAACCTCTGGGATACCGTGGGAGAAGTGCCTCTCCCGCAGGCTCCGGTCAGTCTGGTGTGGCTAACGCGCCCCATACAATTACACAGTCACGTGCTCTTGTCTCGCTAACTAGTGGGTCAGTCTTCTATTCACCAGTCTCATGATCTGGCAAAGATAGAAGCCCACCCATCTGGGGTCCTGCCTAGATGACTCGGGTTCCCAGCAATCCCAGGAGTCTTTTGGCTGAATGGTTTTCTCCCTTCATGACAACACCTCTCTGCTCAACGGCTGAGGGAGACAAGAGTCGTTACCTGGAAATGCTTAGGTAAAGCCTGTCCATATGGGGGCGCCTGGGGGCTCAGTCGGTTAAGCATCTGACTTTGGCTCAGGTCACGATCTCACAGTTTGTGGGTTCGAGCCCTGCATGGGGCTCTGTGCTGACAGCTAGCTTGGAGCCTGGAGCCTGCTTCATATTCTGTGTCTCCCTCTCTCTCTGACCCTCCCCTGCTCGCTCTGTCTCTCTCTGTCTCTCAAAAATAAATAAAAACATTTTAAAAAATTAAGAGACTGTCCAGATGATAAAAATCACTTTTGGTATCTCTCTTGGTGAGTAGATAATTGAGATATCAAACCAAAATATCAAAATTAAAAAACGAATATAATGGCCTAGATTGCTAATATGGATTAAACGGCTCTTCAGCAACGAATGTCCCCAGTGGTATTTTCAGGCCATAAATCTGACAACGATGTACATGACGGGTCCAAGGGAAGGAAGGTTCCCGGTGGAGGCAATTACAACCCCCCTCCCCACCAGGGGAAAGGGCATTAAAACCCAATCTTGCTGGAGGTTGTGGAAAGGAAGGGCGGATTCCGGAACCATCATGAAACACAAATCAACGTGCTTGGAACTTTTTATACGTTCCAATCTGGGAAACAGGGAGCAAGGGGTCCCAAACTTCTGCAGGACCCTGAACTTCTAGCTTATTGACCAAGTGTGGTGGGACACCCATATCTGCCTTTTTCTCCGACTGTGTCTTCACCCGACAGAATAATATGGCCCCATCTACACACGGCATTTGTCAGTCTTTAAAGTGTGTGATGGATGCATGAAAAAAATAACAAGTGGCATCTATAAATCATCTCCATCCCTCAAACTATCATTATTATAATCCTTAGGTATTTCTTTTTCTTCAGATAAAAGGTAGTGGAGAAGATAAAGGTATGTACAACATAAAACAGTTTAATTTTTACCAGACAGAATACTCAGATAACCCAGAATACCCCTGCCCTATAAGCACGGTACCCAACCAACCACCAACACTCTATTTGTTTCAATCTAAATACTTCTTAACTCCATGCTTCTTCTTTTTTTATTCTTGCCTTTGTCTTACACTTGGCCATCTCTTTCTCTAGAATCCTGCACTCTCTCTGAGGATATATAATCTAATATGAAATCTTGACAGGAGGGCTTACAGTCTCAAACCCAAGCACTTAGGACTAATCCTTGTTTCAAGAAAGGTAAGCAAATTGTCCTCCCCTTTTCAGAGCCGCTGCTGTCTTATCTAGCATCTGCGTGCGCTCTGACTGGCAAAGAGGCTTCTGATTCCTTCCACATACTCAGCCCTCATCTTGTATTCCATTTGAAACTTTCTGGCTTCCCGAGTGAGAGTCCCTGTCCTAAAAACATGTTTGATATTCCAGGATCAATAGGACTACGCCTCTGCGTCAATTTTGTCAGTTCTCCCTTTCAGAAAGAAGAACCTTACAAATTGTCACCCGGCACAGCTGGGATCAGGAGAGAGCATCTCTGATTCTCAGTTCGTTCTCCTGTATTCAATTAGTCTGCGGTTTGGCTGGACCACCGATAGGATCTCAGCATTCTGTCCAGACAAAACACTCCTCGTGGAATGGTGCCCTCGCCTTTCTGCTGGCCCGGAAGGGAAGCCGGCCCTAGGAGCTCAGCTCCGCGTCAAGGCGGAGTAGGCTTCCAGCGGCTGGTCCAGGATGCGCTCCTCCGGAGGGTGCAGCCCTGCCCCGCCATATTGCAGCGCTGGCCGAAATGGGAGTCACCGAAGGGAAAACACGTTTGGGGAAAGACGGCTTTCAGAGAGTCGTGGGACTTCTGAGCTCGCCATGTTATGAATATTCATCCTAACAGCTATGAAAATATGCTCTCAGCCAAGTGTCCCAGAAGCTTGTTACCCTATAACACCGTGGGCCTGAGAGACGCTGATCTCATTATGCTTATTTTTCTTGTTTCGGTTTTCTTGGAAGTTGTGTATGGAAACACGTACAATATGTCTTCCACACCTTAAAATCTTAAGTTTTGTTTTGGTTCCCTGTGGATGAAGCAGCTGAATAATGGACCAAAATGTGTCTTTCCCATTCGCACAAAAATACTACTGTATTCGATTGACCTAAGAGATACCAAACAGTTGCATTTCTAAAAAAAAATAATAATAATAATAAAATCATTTATAAAATCCAGGATGCCAAAGATTTGGTTGCATTTTTTACTTTCAAAACCTATAGTTTGTTTTCTTTGGTCTATTGGTGAGAACATGATGGGGGTTGGGAGAAAGAGGTCACCCAAAAGAAGAGTGTGGGGGGCACCCAGGTTGAACTAACTGAGAAGTGTTTTCACAGAGACAACGTGATTTAACCAGATGGAAGAGGTGATTGATGAACATCAAAATCTTCTGGAATAAAACAGAGTGGTGCTTTCCGCAATCTCTCCAATCAGCAAAAGTGTAGATTTGGCCTCATGTCTAAATCAAGTGAATATCAATAATTCATCCTGCACTTCCCAGAGTTGAGAACAGAATCTGAGAGCCAATTCATTCCGTCACAACTAGTTAGAAGGTGTGAAATGAAATACACACTCCGAGCTCCACAGGCCAAGCCCCCCATGGCTTCAAAGGCAATTACCAGCACCTTGTATTATGAGTAAAAGCCTAGTGTGAGCTCGTAAACTTCAGGATTTAGCACTCAGTTACTCTCCTTCTTAGATTATGTAATTGAATCAGACAGTTTTGAAATGTGCAAGTTAATAAAAATGTGTGTTTATGTCTATACCTTCCCCTAAGAGAGAAATCTGAAGAAGTATGTCCTTGTAGATGAGAACCAATTTCTGTGTATCCCCCTTTAATATTCAGGAGTTATTTAGCAGTAGAGAAATTGTGTTGCATGTGTACAAACACAGAACCACAAAGAGAAAAAAAAGAAATCTCTTAGCTAGAAAAATGTAAAGGTAAAAAGAAGAGAGAGAAAAAAATAACACAGTGTTGCATGCATCATAAAAATGATATAAATAGAGTTCTTAATATAGTATGTTAGTAATTAAAATTTTAGTTTCTGGCTGGTTTTAAATGAAGATTTTTAAAGTTATTTTTATTACTTTCATGGTAGAATACAATACAGATGGTCACAGAAAACTAGCGTTAAAAAGAAAACAAAAAATCAAAAATAATCAAAATGTGTTCTACAGCAAATTTCTATTTGTATAACCTTCCATCTCATTGTAGGAATCATCACTTCTAATGCAAAGCACCATACCTTTAAAATGTCACTCTTTTGGAAACTCTCTTTCATAAGTTGAGGCCAACCAAAACATGGCATTGTTTTTTTTTTTCTTCCTGAGGAGAATAACATTTTATTTATTTATTTATTTATTTATTTATTTATTTATTTATTTATAATAGTTTATTGTCAAATTGGTTTCCATATAACACCCAGTGGTTCTCCCCACAGGTGCCCCCCACCATGACCATCACCCCCTCCCTCCCTCCCCTTCCCCCTTCAGTCCATGGTTCGTCTCCAGTATTCAGTAGTCTCCCTTGATCTGTGTCCCTCACTCATCCCCGCTCTCCTTCCCCCTTCCTCTCCCCATGGTCCCCTGCCAGGCCTGTCCTGTTAGACCTATGAATGCAAACATATGGTATCTATCCTTCTCTGCCTGACTTATCTCGCTTAGCATGACACCCTCAAGGTCCATCCACTTTCCTACAAATGGCCAGATTTCATTCTTTCTCATTGCCATATAGTACTCCATGGTATATATATACCACATCTTCTTGATCCATTGTTTTTTTAATAAAATTTGCTTTTTTACAGAATACACAGGTTATTTTAAATATACACACAAACATGTCCCACCCCAACACAAAGACTGTTTGTGATATTAAAAGCAATTTTAAAATCCCACATTATGTGATGACTTTAGCATTTTCTGTGAGCCTTTTCTAAAAGTCATTTTTGGTGGAGTTGATCGGGTTTTTCCATGTAGAGTATCATTTCGTCTGCGAAAAGGGAAAGTTAGACTTCTTCTTTGCTGATTCTGATGCCTATTATTTCCTTTTGTTGTCTGATTGCTGATGCTAGGACTTCCAACACTATGTTAAACAGCAGTGGTGAGAATGGACATCCCTGTCGTGTCCCTGATTTCAGGGGGAAAGCTCGCAGTTTTTCCCCATTGGGGATCACATTGGCTATAGAGGCTCCTCAAAAAACTATCCATAGACTCCCCTATGACCCAGCAATAGCACTGCTGGGGATTTACCCAGGGGAGACAGAAGTGCTGATGCATAGGAGCACATGTACCCCAATGTTCATAGCGGCAATGTCAACAATAGCCAAATCATGGAAAGAGCCTAAATGTTGATCAACTGATGAATGGATCAAGAAGACGTGGTATATACATACATATATATACACACACACACACACACACACACACTGGAGTACTATATGGCAATGAGGAAGAATGAAATATGACCATTTGTAGCAAAGTGGATGGACCTTGAGGGTGTCATGCTAAGTGAAATAAATCAGGCAGAGAAGGACAGATACCATATGTTTGCATTCATAGGTCTAACAGGAGAGACCTGGCAGGGGACCATGGAGAGAGGAAGGGGGAAAGAGAGCAGGGGAGAGTGAGGGACACAGATCAAGGGAGACTACTGAATACTGAAAATGAACCATGGACTGAAGGGGGAGGGGGAGGAAGGGGGGTGACAGTCATGGAGGGGGGCACTTGTGGGGAGAAGCACTGGGTGTTATATGGAAATCAATTTGACAATAAATTATTTTTAAAAACATTAAAAATGTCATTTTTGCTTTTGTTTTTGTGGCTAATCAAGCCTGTGGTGATTATAATGACCAATGGTCAAAACTAAGGATTTCATGAGGATAAGGAATAAATCCATGTGGATGAGCATGACATAATATACGAGATACAGATTTCCAGATTCAATATGTTCTTATTTTGGCTTACAATGCTGTTACCACCAGACTGACTAAAATTGAAAGGACACACGGTGTCCACAAGGATGGACAGTACCAACTAAAACTGAACATGTGTGTGCCCTCTGATTCGGCCATTTCACTCCCAGATATGCGCCCAGTAGAGGGATGCTAATTCTGCCAAAAGACATCATAGTAAAGCAGCATTGTTCACAATAACCCCACAGTGGATTCGTCCTAAACATCCATCCCCCCAGAGGGATAAGTAGACGGTTGTAGATGAACAGAGGGAACATTCTTACAGTCGGGCAACAGCAAACACGTCACTGGAGCGGGATGAGCCTGGCTAGCCTGGTGTTGAGGTGGTGGAACCAGATGCAGAAGCGTAGGTTCCTCTCACATGAAATCCCCAACAGGCGTAACTGTTCTATTGCCTGCAGGCCAGAACAGGGGTTCCCTCGAGGTGGGAGTCCCCGACCGGTGGGAGGAAGCGGAGCCCAGTTGCAGCCTGGAGGTGCTCTTACCAGGATCGGGGGCACGGTCCCAGAATGCACCTGCCTGGAGAGAGTCATCAAGCGAGACCTTCACACCTGCGTGGAGTTGTGATTCAGTTATTCACACACATCCATCAATAACATAAATGTCTGAAAGAATTAAAACAAATATCATGAAGGCTCCTGTTGTGGGGGAGAGCTATGACTGCAGGTCATTCCCTTCTCGGTGCTTTTGTGTTTACTTGTGTGTTGTTGTTATTGTGGGTTTGCTTCTCTCAATTTCTTGACTGAACACATACCTACCCTACTTTTATAATCAGAAGGGACCAAGGAGCGTGTTTATAACAGAAGAGTTGCCATGGTGGCAGAAACGAAGGCAAGAAGAAAATCTGAATTTTATGTATTTTATAAAGTTAACTCATAGAGTTCCAACTTCAGGTCAACATGCTTTTGCTCCTTTTGTAATTGCTGTTCTTAAGTTTATAAATGTATATGCTCACAAATGTATAAGTTTATAAAGCTAGGAGTGGCCTACTCTTTGGTCTATAGAATTAATTTCTTTTTCTAGTGCAGCATGTTATCGCTTAGCTGGAGGTGATTTGCAGTCTGCAATACACTCCTAAAAGCTGCCCAAAGATTTAGCCCTCAGGGCTTCAGGGAGAGACGTCTTCACCGGAGATGAGAGAGGCTGGTGTGTCTCTGCACGTCACTGTGGTTTGTTGAATTGAGGACAGCTGTGCAGAAGAAACGGCTCTCTAATTAGAACAATGTTTGAAGCAAACCGATGGAGGCAGGAAAAGAGTCTGAACAGTGCTTGAACAGAGTTCTGAGACCCCAGGTTGAGCTGTGTTTATAGGCGGATGCTGGGTCCACATCTGTTTCCACCGACTGCGTACTCCTTGGGTTCAGAACAATTGATTCCCATTCAGACAAGTCTCCTGAAAAAAGTTTTGCCACAGTCTGTTGGGTTCTTTGTATTTTTAAATTGAAATGATTTTTGAGATAATTGTAGGCTCATATGAAGTCCTAAGAAATACTTTCAGCCATTGTTTATATTTTGCAAAACTACAGTACAATATTACAACAGGCATATGGACATTCATTCAGCCCGTCCATCTTGTTTAGGTGACCTTGTACTCGTGTGTCTGCGCCTGTTTGGTTCTTCACAATTTTATCCCATGTGTACATTTGTGGATCTGCCACCACATCAAGAACTGAACACAAGGACAAGTCATATTATCATTGGTAACTATACTGTCTCCCCCCCCCCATCTCCTTCCGTACCCTTGTCAACACTAATTATTCATTTCCAAAGTTTTGTCATTTCAAACATGTTATATAAATGGAATAATGTATTGTGTAGCATTTTACAATTGGCTTTTTTCATTAACCCCACATAATTCCCTGGAAATTCATCAAACTGTTGCATGCTTCAATAAATTATTACTTTGTACTGCTGAGTAATACTCCACAGAATATTGAGTTTTAGTTCATCTAACAATCTATTTGATGAAATACATTTGAACCATTTTCAGTTACTTGGCTATTATGAATAAAATTGCTCTGTACTTCTGTATGCAATTTTATCTTTAAAATAAGTTTTAACTTCTCTGTGCTATATGCCTGAGTTCGTTACTGGGTTTTATGTTAATTGAATGTTTAGGCTCATACGACATTTCCAAATGATTTCACAGTGGGTTGTGCCTTTTTCATTGCTATCAGCAATGTATGAATCATCCAGTTTCTGTACTTCCTTACCAACATTTGGTACCGTTACTATTTTTTTTCATTTTAGCTGTTCTAATAGGGGTATAGTGATATCCCATTGTGGTCTTAATGGGCTTATTCCTAATGTCTAGTGATGTTGAGAATCTTTTCTTGTGTTTATTTGCCATCTATATATCTTTATCAGCCAAACATCTCTTCATGTCCTTTGCCCATTTTTGAATTGGGATGTTTCTTTACTGTTGAATTTTGAGAGTTCTTTATGTATTCTAATTATCAGTCTTTCAGATATATGGCTTAGAAATCCTTTGTCCAAGAGTGTGCCTTTTTTTTGTTCCTCTTCACGAGGGCTTTCATGCAACAAAAGTTTTTAATTTTGATAAAGTCCAATTTACCAATTTTTCCTTTGAGAACCATACTTTTGATGTCAATTATAAGAACTCTTTGGCTAACCTTTGATCCACCAAATATTCTGCTATATATGTATTTTTTTCTAATAGCTTTATAACTTTACATTTAAGCCCATAATAAACTTTGAGGTTTGTTTTAAAGGTATAAAGTTTGTGTGGACGTTCTTTTTTTTTTTTTTTTTTTTTGGCTTATGATTGTTCAGTTGTTCCAATACTGAATAGCTTTTGTACCTTTGTCGAAAATCAGTTCAGCCTTTTTATGTGGGAGGTATTTCTGGGCTCTCTATCTTGTCCCACGATCTACATATTTTCCTCTGCTGACAGCATGCCGCCTTGATTATTGCCGCCGCACACACAGTAAACCTTTACACAGGCTCGAGCGATCTCTCTAAAAATCTTCTTGTCAAGATTGTTTTAGTTTTTCTAGGACCTGTGTCTTTACGGACAAATTTTGGAATAAACTTGTCTTTGTTTACCAAAAACCTGGCCTGGATTTTATAGGAACTGAATTGAATCTATCTATATCTTAATTTGGGGAAAATACACATCTTTACTATGTTGACTCTTCTGATCCATGAACACAATATGTCCCCCATTTATCTAGGACTTGTTTGATTTATTTGATCAGGATTTTGTAATGTTGAGCATTCAGACCCTTTTTTAAAAGTATTTCATTTCTTTTGAAGTGATAATAAGAGATGTAATGTTTTTAATATACTTTAAATGCATATTCATTGTTAATATATAGAAATGTGATTGATTTTTGTGTGTTGACGTTGTGTCTTGCAAATTTGCTAAACTAACTTATGCTAGGAAGTTTTTTTTACATTCTTTGTGATTTTCTATATAGATATTCATGTCATTTGCAAATAACAACAGTCTTATTTCTTTCCAATCTATAAGTCGTCTTTTTAAATTTTTTTAATGCTCTTTATCAAGCTGTATTCCTAAATTGCCAAGAGATTTATCATGAATGGTAAATGGGTGTATTATTTTGCTAAATGTTTGTTTACGTGAATTAATAGAATCAGATCATTTTATTCTCCAGCCTGTTGATGAGATGGATTGTGTTGTTGAATGTTAAGCAAGTTTTGCATACCAGTAAAATCCTACTGGATCATGGTATATAAATATTTCTTCATATTGTAATATGCTATTTCCAAATATTTTGTTGAGGATTTTTGAGTCTAAGTTCATGACAAATATCATTTTTTCACTTTCATTTTTTAACTCTTTGTCTTGCTTTGGTATCAGGAATATACTAGCTTCATGAAACAGGTAGAGAGTTAATATTTTTTCTTTCATTATCTGGGAAAAAAATGTTGAAAATTGGTGTTAATTCTTCAAATGTCAGATAGAATTCTCCAGTGTTTGAAGATTTCTTTCTTCAAAGCTCTGGCATTATAAATTCAATTTCTTTGATGATTATAGGTTAATTCGCAGTATCAATTTCATCTTCATTTAGTTTCAGTAATTTTACTTTTTAAAGAATTGTTTCATTTCTTCTATGTTGTTGAATTTTTGAGCAGAAACTTGCTTGTACTACTTACTTATTGCCTATTACTGGGTTCTGGGTCTGAAGTGATAGCACACTATATTCTTGATATTGGCCCTCGGATTTATCTTGTTCAGAGTTTGCTCAGCTTCTTGAATCTGTAGGATTGTGTCTTTCGCTAAATTTGGGAAGTTTTCAGCCATCATCCCACCATTTATTTCATAGGTCTTTGAGTCCTTCTTTTTTTCTCTTATCGTACAATCACTGGGTCTTTTGCTGAGTCTCTGTTTTTTGGTTTTTTTGTTCCCAGTTTATTTTTTCCTTGTTGTTCGGATTAGGTAGATTCTTTTGATCACTGCTTAATTTTATTGATCTGACCTTACCCTCTGTAATTTCCACTTCAACTCTACTACTAAGTATATCCAGCAAAAATTTTCCTGTTATTGTATCTTCCAGTTGTATAATTTCCATTTATTTTTCATAGCTTCTATTTACTTGCTGAAATTCTACTTTTCATCTGTTTCAAGAGAATTAATAATTGACCATCCAAGCATTTTATGATGGCTGTTTTAAATTCATTGACATGTCATGTAAAATCAAGATTTGATTTATCTTGATGTTGGTGTCAGGTCCTTATCTTTCTCATTCAAGTAGCATGCTTTCTTGGTGTTTGGAATGATGGGTTATTTTTCATTGTACCCTGGACATTTTATCTATTATGTTAGGAAACTATAGATCCCATTTGAATCTTTTATTTTAGCAACTGGTTATCCTATTTAGGTTGCGCACATAGGCTCTGACTTGCTTTTGTGGAATGTGGTTTAACTTTCAGAGCCTTCATCATGTTTACTTCAGTAAAATTGATTTACCTGCTACTGCTGCATTTCTTCTTCGGTCCTAGGATCCCACGTCAGCTTGCCCTCCTCTTACATCTTTCAGAATTCCCTTTCAGTTGCCTCTCGAACAATTTGTAGGAATTAAAGTTGTTCTTCACGGGAAGAAGCAAAGCAAAACAAGTCCGTGTCATCTTGTCCAGACTGAAAGTCCTGGTTGTTTGTTTTTACAGCATAATCTGTAGTTTGTATGGCTTGAGAAAAACCAAATATCTACTAATGTTATTACATGCACTACCAGAAAACCCTGAAAAATTGTGGTCTCAGCACTTAATATACATAATAAACTGTGATGCTCCTTTTCAAAACCCAAGTCTTTTAAATTTTTTTAAAATTTTATTTATTTTTGAGAGAGGGAGACAGAGTGTGAGTGGAGGAGGGGCAGAGAGAGAAGGAGACACAGAATCCAAAGCAGGTTCCAGGCTCTGACCTGTCAGCACAGAGCTTGATGAGGGACTGTAACTCACAACCTGTGAGATCATGACTTGAGCTGAAGTCTGACACTTAACCGACTGATCCACCTAGGCCCCCCTCAAAACCCAAAGTCTTAACTCTTAAGTTTTTTCTTCTATTTGACACAACTTAATTTTTACTTTCTTGAGTGCTGAACATAATGCACATAAAATTGAAATTAGTTCATTTTGTTGTTGCTGCTTCTTTTCATATTCTTCTTCATTCACTAAATACAATACTGAAACCCATATAAATGACAATGCCCTGTATTACTGGTTCTCACAGTACATTTCCTGATCAGCAGCATCTCTCTCTCTCGGATACTTGTTAGAAATTAAAATTCAGGGCACCTGGGTGGCTCAGTTGGTTGAGCATCCAGCTTCAGCTCAGGTCATGATCTCATGGTTTGTGGGTTCGAGTCCCACATCGGACTCTGTGCTGACAGCTCAGAGCCTGGAGCCTGCTTCGGATTCTGTGTCTCCCTCTCTCTCTGCCCCTCCCCTGCTTGTGCTGTCTCTGTCTCTCAAAAATAAGTTTAAAAAAAAAAGAAATTAAAATTCTCCAGGCACATGAGTGACTCAGTCAGTTACGCATCTAATTTTGGTTTTGGCTTAGATCATGATCTCATGGTTTGTGAGTTCAAGCCCACGTCGGGCTCCGTGCTGACAGTATGGAGCCTGATTGGGATTCTCTCCCTCTCTCTCTCTCTCTCTCTCCCTCCCTCCTATCTCTCTCTGCCCCTCTTACTCTCTCTGTCTCTGTCTCTCTCAAAAATAAATAAATTTTTTTAAAAAAAGAAACTAAAATTCTCAGGCCCTATCCCAGACTTAATCAGAAATTCTGTGATGCACGACCCACCAATCAATGTTTTAATAGTTCCTCTAGTTTATTCTGGTTCTGCAAAAGTTTGAGAAACACTGCTCTAGATAATATTCAAATCTTATTTTCAAATTTAGATGCGGGTCTGTGTGTGTGTGTGTCTGTGCGTGTGTGTCGATGTGTGTATGTCTGTGTGTCTCTGTGTGTGTCTCTGTGTGTGTGTCAGTGTGTGTGTGTCTGTGTGTGGGTGTGTGTGTTAGTTTACTGAGCAGTTCCTGAGGACTGTCATGGGCAGAGCATTGCTCTAGACCCAATACTATCATAAAGAAGACAGACGCAACTTCTGTTCTCGTAAGTGTGTGCGGTACACAGACCTATAACCTTTTTTGTTGTATTGACAAATATAACTGCGTTGAAACTTCCTACAGATATTTTTACTGAGTTTTCAAAAGTGTTTTAAAATATAAGATGGATTCTGTATAAAATTCACTATTTTAAGAAAATGATTACTACTTAAAAATGAACATATTATGGTAGATAGAAATACTTCTCAAATTTCGTAATTATACTCTTAATCATTTTGTTTAATCTCATTTTAATACGACACAGTTGCTATCACAGCCCATGACTGCTTATGAAGTACTGTCTGTATTCATGTTGTTCAAAAAACTTTAAAGAAAATTATAAAACATGATTATTATCAACAAGTATGTTTAAAATTTTTTTAATGTTTTCTTTTTTTTTTTGAGAGACAGACAGAGAGAGTGCGATCAGGGGAGGGTCAGAGAGAGAGAGGGAGATACAGAATTGGAAGCAGGCTCCAGGCTCTCAACGAGCTGTCAGCACAGAGCCTGACGCGGGGCTTGAACCCACGAACGTGAGATCATGACGATTTCTTTTTACTTTATTTTATCAGAAGTGTGTTCTTTAATCCCCATTCCTACGTCACCCATTCCCCAATCCACCTCTCCTCTGCTAACCATGAGTTTTCTCTATAATTGAGAATCTGTTTGATTTCCTGCTTTTTTTTTTCCCCTTTGCTTATGTGTTTCTTAAATTCCACATATGAGTGAAATCATATGTTGTTTGTCTTTCTCTGGCTAACTTATTACACTTAGCATTATACTGTCTAGCTCTATTCATGGTTTTGCAAAAGGTAAGATTTATTTTTTATGGCTGTGTAATACCCCATTATACACACACACACACACACACACACACACACACATATATACATATATGTGTGTGTGTGTGTGTGTGTGTGTATATATATATATATATATATATATATATATATATATATATATATATATATATATATATCCTTCTCCTCTTCTTCATACATTCATCAAATTGTATAAACACTTGAGCTGCTTCCATAGTTTGGCTATTATAAATAATGCTCCAGTGAACACATGGATGCGTACATCTCTGAACTAGTGTTTTGTATTCTTTGGGGGGACTATCCAGGAGTGAAGTTACTGGGTCACAGGGTGGCTCTATTTTTAACTTTTTGAGGAACCTCCATACTGTTTTCCACAGTGGCTGCACCAGTTTTAACTCCTTCCAACAATGCAAGAGGATTCCTTTTTTCCCACATCCTCACCAATACCTGCTGTTTCTTATGTTTTTGATTGTAGCCGTTCTGACAGGTGTGAGATGGTAACTCATTGCAGCTTTGATTTGCATTTCCCTGATGCTGAGTGACGTTGAGCACTCTTTCATGTGTCTGTTGGCATCTGTATGTCTTCTTTGGAGAAGTGGCTATTCCTGTCTTCTGCCCACTTTTTAACTGGTTACTTGGTTTTTGTTGAGTTGTATCAATTCTGTAGATATTTTAGATACTAGCCTCTTATCAGATATGTCATTTGCAAATATTTTCTCCCATTCAGTAGTTTGGGTTTTAGTTTTGTTGATTGTATCCTTCACTGTGCAGAAGCTTTTTATTTTGATGTAGTCCAATAGTTTGTTTTCGCTTTTATTTCCCTTGCCTCAGGAGACAAATGTAAAAAGAAATTGCTATGGCTAATGTCAAAGAAGTTACTGGCTGTGTTCTTTTCTAGGATTTAAAATTTTTTTAATGTTTTATTTTTGAGAGAGAGAGAGAGAGAGAGAGAGAGAGAGCGAGCGAGAGAGAGAGAGAGCATGAGCAAGGTAGGGTCAGAGAGAGAGGGAGACACAGAATCAAAAGACAGGCTCCAGGCTCTGAGCTAGCTACCAGCACAGAGCCTGATGCGGGACTTGAATCCAGGAACCATGAGATCATGACCAGAGATGAAGTCAGACGCTCAACTGACTAAGCCACCCAGGTGCCCCAACTTCAACACCTTAAAAAAATTTTTTTTAATGTGTATTTAATTTTGAGACAGAGTGAAAGAGCAGGAGTGGGGGAGGAGCAGAGAGAGAGATACAGAATTGGAAGCAGGTTCCAGGGTCTGAGCTGTCAGCACAGAGCCTGACATGGGGCTCACACCCATGAACCATGAGATCATGACCTGAGTCTAAGCGGGACGCTCAACTGACTAATCCACCCTGGCGCCCCTCTAGGACTTTTATAGTTTCAGGTCTCATATGTAGGTCCTTAATTCATTTTAAATTTATTCTTGTGAAAGGTGAGAGAAAATGTTTCAGTTTCATTCTTTTGCATGTGGCTGTCCAGTTTTTTCAACACCATTTGTTAAAGAGACTATCTTTCCCTACTGGATATTCATTCTTGCTGTGTTAAAGATTAATTTCCCATATGATTGTGGGGTTATTTCAGGGTCTTCTGTTTTATTGATCTCTCTGTCTATTTTTATGCCAAGGCCATACTGTTTTAACTACTATAGTTTTGTAATATAACTTGAAATCTGGAATTGTGGTGCCTCCAGTTTTGTTTTTCTTTTTTAAGATTGCTTGGGTTACTCAAGGTCTTTGTGGTTCCATACAAATTTTAGGATTGTTTGTTATAATTCTGTGAAAAATGCTGTTGGTATTTTGATAGGGATTTGCATTAAAATGATAAAACATGATGTTACCAAAAATTTTTTTTAAAGAATGATTTCTACAAGCTTCCTTATGTCTACTTATACAAACAAGATTTACGTCAGTCATAAGATAAATTTAGTGCATTCTACAAGCAAGATTTGGATACTTTTTCATGGAGACATGGCTACTCTGATGGAAAACTGTCATTCCTTAGCACGTCAGCCTGTGGCAGAAGAGTCACCCTGGCGGCTCAGTCAGTTAAGTGACTGACTCTTGATTTTGGCTCAGGTCTTGATCTCATGGGCTGCGAGACTGAGCCCCACACTGGGTTTTGCACTGACTGCGTGGAGCCTGCTTGGGATTCTCTCTCTCTGCCCCTCCCCCACTCACACTCACTTTCTTTCTCAAAGTAAATAAACATTTACAAAATAGTTGCATTGTGCACACTTTTCACTCACAACGATGCAGGGACTAAATAGAAAAGGAAACTGGTGGAAGCTGAAACATTTGATAATTAATATATTTTACATACATAATATATTTTTCCTTAATGGAGGAAAGATTTGAAAGACCCATTGGGAAATACAAAAAAGAAACCTGAATTACTTCTTGGCAAGCAGGATGCCAAACAAGTGGAAAACTGATAGTATTTCTCTATGCAACTATACCTTCTATTTTTCACTTTGCTTTCATATCTTGTATACGAAGAGGAAAAGAGACAATATATGTAGTTTTAAAAAACATAAATCTGTATTTACTTAAGGATTAGAGTAAACCAACCCTACTGGTTGAAGGCCAGGGGAACGAGCTGGGGTGTCTGGGCAAAAAGAGCAGCGTGACTGGTGTGGTAACAGTGGGAGAGAGCCAGTGTGGTGCAGATTCTCATAAATTCTATTTTGATAGTGCTGCTCTCGAGGCGCCTCTGGGCGTCTGAGCGGAGATGTCAAGGAAGCATTTTGATCTATGGGATGACTCTCAGAAGGGGAGTCGGGGCAGCGGCGCTAACATGCTGAGGGAAACTGAAACCAGAGGCTGGAAAGAAACATCTGTGGAGAGAATGTAGGGAGGCAAAAGAGGAGGACTTGGAAAGTCTTACAGAACCTCATCAAGTCTTAGTCAGGAGGATGGCAAGGAGCCCGAAAGGAATATAAACAAGGACCAGCGATAGGAGGCCAATCAGGAGAGTGTGACCGTACAGAAGCTGAGCACGAGAACTGTCTAAAAGACTCTAGAAAATGAAGGTGTTTTAATAGTGCTGTACGAACTGGCTGAAAAAGCATCATCATTCCCTCTGTCTTTTTGAAAACCCAATTCTCGGTACGGAGACTGGATTAGAGTATATTGGAGGTGACTGGAGAGGGGAGAGGTGCAGTGACACTAGACAGAGCTTTCAAGGAATTTGACTCTGGAGACAAGGGAAAGAGGAGAATTCTCTCTGAAGATGCTGTGGGGTTTCACGCTTCTTGAGCATGCTTACTAACAGATAGCAGGTAACCAGAAAGTTCGGGAGATAGAGGGGATGCACAATGGACAGTGGAGGGGGAAGCAGATTCAGGGGGAGGGCTCTGATCCAGACACTAAAGTGTCCACCCACCTCTTTCATGCCAACAGGAAAGCGGGAAGTGTAGACACCATGCAAGCGTTCTGTAGACTTCAAAGGAAGCAGTGAGCTCTACTGGCTGGGGTGCTCTGGGTTTCCTTTTTCTGCAAAATTAAAGATGAGGTCATCCGTTGAGTTTGTGTTTTTGTTGGGAGATAGGTGGAAAATAGTGCAGAAATGTTAGAAAGGAATTTCGGAGTCAGGGTGAGTGATCTGCCTAAGGAAGCAGAGTATGGTTGCCTCGCAGGGCCATGGGTCCAGCCACCTTGAAAAGAGTATGTTACAAACCCAAGTGTACAACATGTGCATATTTATTTATACACACACATGCATAGATTCACACACGAGTACACACATAAACACGATGCTGCCTAGAGGGGTAGTATCTACATATTATCTCTGTGGAGATAGGCACAGAGAAACGTCTAGAAGCCCTTGAATATAAAGAATTGGCCAGTGATATCGTAGATTTACTGTATCTGATACTCATGCATATAGTTCCAGCTTCTCTGATGTATCAGCATATCCATCCATGTGATAAAATTTAAGATGGATTTTAGTTTCTTTCTTGTACTTTTACTCATTTTTGCACATTATGAATGAGCATGTACTGTCTCTGTGTTAAGGCAAAACAGGACAATTACTCTGTAAGTTAAATGGACTATGTCATCTGGAAAATAATTGACTGTAATACCTAACTCTGTATTTTTATCATGTAGGACTTACTCAGCTCTAATTCAGAGCTGCAGTGTCTCAACAAGCTCCGACCTCAATTAGGGGTTACGACCAGACACCACAGTGACAGCTCTTATTTTATAACAGCATATTTTCCTACAGACTCCTTTTTATGTTACTAACACCAAAAATTATTTAACCAATTACATATCGTTTTTATGCTAACTTCAGCAAAGTATAGCCCGTTAATTAATATCCATAGGATTCTCTGGCTCCAATACCATAGTGAATGGACAAGAAACTAATTCTGGGATTTAACATTAGGTATTGCTCGAGACGAAATTCTCTGATGTGGAATATGTCTGGAAAGCTGTTGATGAAACGGAGTTGAACATCAAGTTTGTACCTTCTTGGTTTTTATTTTTACTTCGGGAGCTTTCAGACCCTTGAAGGTTTTCTCTAAGGTAAAGTTTGCAGTATTTTTCAGTGTTTATTTTCTCATAAAATCAGCATGGGCCAGGGTGTGTGTATGTGTGTACATGTGTGTGTACATGTGTGTATGTGTGTACATGTTTGTATGTGTGTACGTGTGTGTATGTGTACGTGTGTACACGTGTGTACGTGTGTATATGTGTGTACTTGTGTGTACGCGTGTATGTATGTACATGTGTGTACATGTGTATGTGTGTATGTGAGTACATGTGTGTTGTACATGTGTATATGTGTGTACATGTATGTGTACGTGTGTATGTGTACGTGTGTGCGCGTGTATGTATGTGTGTACATGTGTGTATGTGTACGTGTGTATGTGTGTACGTGTGTGTATGTGTGTACGTGTGTGTACATGTGTATGTATGTACATGTGTGTATGTGTGTACATGTGTATGTGTGTATGTGAGTACATGTGTGTGTTGTACATGTGTGTATGTGTGTATGAGAGGCACCTGCAAGTGCCTCATGGAAAATATTTTGCAAACTAAAGGATACTGTTCGATCCCACACCTTAGTTCTTAGCTTTCCCTAAACTTCTCCAATTTCAGATATTTTAAATATACATTATCTTGCTTACTTATCTGGAAGATGACTTACAAATTTAAGCAAAAGAGAATAAACAAACAACCTTTAAGACATAAGTTGGCACTTTTCTTCTTCCCAGTCATCAGGATTATTATAACAACAAGACTTCCAAAAATGGTACTGTCTTTTAAGTAGTTTTCAATCTCCATGCTAAAACTGAATTATAATACTGGATTATATATAAAATATATATAATCATATATAAAATAGATTATTGTAACTGTTAATTATCAGATTGGTCAAAAAACACAATTTTCAAATTTAATTAGAAAACAGTAGCAAAATGACCTCATGGAGATGTGGAATTGAAGGATTTCTATCATTTTAAATTTGTGATTACTTTGATTACTTAAAAAAACAATTAAGAGTTAAAATATTGTAAATTGTAGTCCATTGTTTAATCCCTTTAATTAATTAATGTGACCTTGGGTAACCAAATGATTTGCACTGAATTAATAAGAGAAAACCAAAGCATTTAAATAAGTAAGAAAGAATGCATCTATAATAACAATAACTGAGAACTAATGACATTCCTCTTAGCCATCATTTTATACACACACACACACACACACACACACACACATCCTAAGTGGTGCTCAACTGGGCCCAATATTTTAAATGATTTTCAAATACTCCATATTTGGCAAAATAAAACAAGCTTTAGCAAATCAATTTTCCTTGAATTTTATACTTATTTATTGGAAAACTCATTCCATGGGTTTCTGATTCTTTAACATTAAAACTAATCAAAACATTTATTTTGGAAATGATACTTATAATAAGTTCCCCATCCAAAAATGTGGAGCTGGAATTTACTCCGACGAAATTATTCAGAAAACATGGTTCAAGATAAATTAGGGCTTTCAAACCAGTAAGTTTAAATAGTGAATTATTCTGGGAAAAATTTTCCCTAATATTTATAATTCTACATTATATTCTGCATAAAAAATATATAGGTTCATTTCTCCTTTTCCTGTAGACAGTATTCCAATTTATTTGTTGTGTCTAAAAACATATCTTTTTAAAAATTTTTTAAATGTTTTTATTTATTTTTGAGAAAGAGAGACAGAGCATGAGCAGGGGAGGGGCAGACAGAGAGGGAGACGCAGAATTGGAAGCAGGCTCCAGGCTCTGAGCTGTCAGCACAGAGCCTGACGCAGGGCTTGGAGCCATGAACCATGAGATCGTGACCTGAGCTGAAAAGTTGGATGCTCAACCGACTGAGTCACCCACATGCCTCATAAGAACATATTTTTTTAAAAGCCTGAAAAATTTATTATAAAGATAACATAAAACCAAAATTATATTTTTAAAAAAGAAAGGGACCCAGGGAAATTATATGTAGAAATTATATGCAGTAGAAGTTATATGTATAAGAGATGAGATTTTTAGTATATGGATATATTGTTAATGATATATTAATTACTTTAAAATTTTTAATGTATATTTATTTTTGTGAGAGAGACAGAGTGCGAGCGAGGGAGGGGCAGAGACAGAGGGAGACATAGACTATGAAGTAGGCTCCAGGCTCTGAGCTGTCAGCACAGAGTCTGATGTGGGGCTCGAACCCATGAACCGCAGATCATGACCCAAGCCAAAGTCAGTTTAACCAACTGAACCACCCAGTCGCCCTGGGAATATATTAATTCTTAAGCAATGCTATTGCTTGAAACTTCTCATAGCCAGACTTATTGGAACTATATCTATGACTAAAATTCTAAGATTAACAAATGTTTGCTTGGTGATATATTTTAACATACAGTGTTTTATTAGTTTCAGGTGTACAATATAGTGATTCGACACTTCCATACCTCGCTCAGTGGTTACCCTTAATCTCCATCATCTATTTCACCCCCCACCCAGTTCTTCTCTGTGAAGCATTAGTTTGTTCTCTATAGTTAAGAGTAGATTTCTTGATGTCTTCTTTTCCCTTTGCTCATTTGTTTCTTAAATTCCACATATGATTGAGATTATAAAGTATTTATCTCTCTTTGACTTATTTCATTCAGCATTTCACTCTCTAGCTCCATCCATGTTGTTGCAAATGACAAGGTTTCATTATTTTTTAAGGCTGAGTACACACACACACACACACACACACACACACACACACACAAATGATGAACACTTGGGCTGTTTCCACACTTTGCTATTATAAGTAATGCCATTATACACATAGTGGTATATGTCATTGAGTTAATAGTTTAATATTCTTCTGGGTAAATATCGAATTGTTCTATGTTCTATATGTCCTATGACTGTATTATAGAGTATTTCTAATTTTTTGAGGAAACTCTGTACTTTTTCACAGTGCCTGTATCCTTTTGCATTCCCACTAACAGTGCAAGAGGGTTTCCCATTCTCTAAATCCTCACAAACACCTGCTGTTTCTTGTGTTTATTTGAACTATTCTGACAGATGTGAGTGATATCTCACTGCAGTTTGGATTTGTATTTCCCTGATGATGAATGATGTTGAGCATCTTTTCATGTGTCTGTTGGCCATCTGTATGTCTTCTTTGGAAAAATGTCTACTCATGTATTCTACCTATTTTTTAGTTGGATTATTTAGTTGGATTATTTAGTTTTGGGGTGTTGACTTTTATAAGTTTTTTACGTATTTTGGAAACTAGCCCTTTATCAAATATGTCATTTGCAAATATCTTAGCCCATTTATTCGATTGTCTTTTAGTTTTGTTGATTGTTTCCTTCACTGCACAAAAGCTTTTTATTTTGATGAAGTCCCAATAGCTCATGTTTGCTTTTGTTTCCCTTGCCTTGGGAGACATCTCTAGAAAAAAGTTACAACAGACAATATTAAGCAAGTTACTGCCGGTGTTCTCTTCTAAGATTTTCATGGTTTCAGATCTCACATTTAGATCTTTAATCCATTTTTAATTTATTTTTGTGTATGGTGAAAGAAAATGGTCCAGTTGCATTATTTTGCACGTGGCTGACCAATTTTCCCAACACCATTTGTTGAAGACTATCTTTTTCCCATTGTATATTCTTTCTTGCCTTATCAAAGATTAATTAACTATACAGTTGTGGGTTTATTACTGGGCTTTCTCTTCTGTTGGTCTATGTCTATTTTTGTGTCAGTACCATATTGTTTTGATTACTATAGCTTTGTATTATAACTTGAAGTCCAGAATTGTGATGCCTCCAGTTTAGTTTTGCTTCTCTTTTTCAAGACTGCTTTGACTCTTCAGGGTCTTTTGTGATTCCACACAAATTTTAGGATTACTTGTTATAAAATCTGTGAAAAATTTTATCGGTATTAAAAATTTTGTTTAATGTTTATTCAGTTTTGAGATGGAGACAGAGTGTGAGCAGGGGAGGGGCAGAGAGAAAGAGGGAGACACAGAATCCAAAGCAGACTCCAGGCTCTGAGCTGTCAGCACAGAGCCTGATACAAGCCTCACACCCACAAACTGTGAGATCATGACCTGAGCTGAAGTCAGATGCTTGACTGAGCTGCTGAGGCTCCCCAGGTGTTGATATTTTTATAAGGATCGCATTAAATGTGGAGATTGATTTCAGTAGTATAGATAGTTTTAAAAAATGTGTCCTTCCAATCCGTGAGCATGGAATGTCTTTCCATTTTTTGGTGTGTCATCTTCAATTTCTTTTATCAACATTTTATAGTTTTCAGAGTATAGGTCTTCCACATCTTTGGTTAGGTTTATTCCCAGTAATCATTTTATTTTTGGTGCAATTGTGAAAGGGATTGTTTCTTTAATTTCTCTTTCTACTGCCTCATTATTGGTATATAGAAATGGAACAGATTTCAGTACATTGATTTTGTGTCTTCTGACTTTACTGAATTTGTCAATTCTAGCAGGCATTTTGTGTGTGTGTGTGTGTGTGTGTGTGTGTGTGTGTGTGTGTGTAATCCTTAGGGTTTTCTATATATAAAATCATGTCATCTGCAAATAGTGAAAATTTTACTTCTTCCTTATCTATTTGGCCTTTTATTTCTTTTTGTTTTCTGATTACTGTGGCTAGGACTCCCACTGCCATGTTGAATAGAAGTAGTGAGGGGGATATCCTTGTCTTGTTCTTGACTTTAGGGGAAAATTGCTCAATTTTTTCCCATTAAGGATAAAGTGAGCTGCAGGATTTTTATATATGGCCTTTATTATGTGAAGTAGGTTCCCTCTGTGCCTACTTTGTTGAGGGTTCTATCATGAATGGATGTACTTTGTCAAATGCTTTCTCTCCATCTACTGAAATAATCAGATGGTCGTTATCCTTTCTTTTATTGATGTGTGTATCATGTTGAATTGATTTGTGAATACTGAATCGCTGTTGGAACCCAGGAATAAATCCCACTTGATCATGGTGAATGATTTTTTAAATGTATTGTTGTACTAGGTTTGCTAGTATTTTGTTGAGGAGTTTTGTGTCTATGTTCATCAGGGACATTGGTCTGCTGATCTCTTTTTTAGTGGTGTCATTATCTGGTTTTGGTATCAGGGTAATGCTGGCCTCATAGAATGAATTTGGGGGTTTCCTTTCCTCTTGTATTGTTTGGAACAGTTTGAGAAGAATAGGTACTAACTTTAAATATTTGGTAGAATTCACCTGTAAGTCATCTGCTCTTGGACTTTTATATGTTGTTTTTTTGATCACTGATTCAATTTCTTTGCCGGTTATGAGTGTGTTTGAATCTTCAATTTCTTCCTGTTTCAGTTTTGGTAGTTTATTTTTCTAGGAATATATTCATTTCTTCCAGGTTGTCCATATTGATGGCATATCCTTTTCATAATATTTTCTCATAACTGTTTTTATATCTGTAGTTTTGGTTTTTATTACTCCTCTCTCATTTCTGATTTGAATCCTTTCTCTCTTTTTTGACTAGACGTGTATCAATTGTATTGATATTTTTCAAAGAACCAGCTCCTGATTTCATTGATATATTCTATCATTTCTTTTTAGTTTCTGTATCATTTATTTCTGCTCAAATCTTTATTATTTCCTTCCTTCTGCTGGCTTTCAGTTTTGTTTGTTGTTCTTTTTCTAGCTCCTTTAGGTAGAACTATATATATGCTATATATATACATATGTATATATGTGTATATATATATATTTCCTATATACATGCTATATATATAGATTTATATAGATAGATTTAACAGATATACTCAGAACATTCCATCCTAAAATAGCACAATTCATATTCTTTTTAAGTGCACATGGTACATTCTCTAGAACAGATCAGATGTTGGGCCACAAAATAAACTTCAACAATTTCAAGTATATACTTGCTATATACTTCCCTGTTAAAACCACTTTTGCTACATTCCAAAGGTTTTGGGCCACTGTATTTTCATTTAATTTGATTCCATGTACTTTTAAAATTTCTTCTCTTACTTCCTGGTTGACCCATTAATTATTTAGTAACATTATTTAACCCATGTGTATTTATGATTTTCCAGATTTTTTCTTGGCATTGACTTCTAGTTTCATAGCACTGTGGTCAGAAAAGATGCTTGGTAGGACTTTGATTTTGAAATTGTTGAAGTTTATTTTGTGCCCTAACATCGGATCTATTCTGAAGAACATTCCATGTGCATTCGAAACGAATATGAATGAATTCTGCTATTTTAGGATAGAATGTTCTGAATGTATCTGTTAAGTCTACCTGTTCCAGGGTGTCCTTCAAAGCTATTGTTTCTCTGTTGATTTTTCTGTTATCTGTTCATTGATATAAGTTGGATATTAAAGTCCCCTAAAATTATTGTATTATTCTCAAATAGTTACTTTATGTTTGTTATTACTGTTTTATGTATTTGATTGCTCCTATGTTGGGTGCATAAATATTTACAATTATTATATCTTCTTGTTTGATTGTCCTCTTTATTATTAGATAATGTCCTTCTTTGTCTCTCTTTATAGTCTTTTAAAGCCTATTTTGTCCAATATAAGTATTGCTACTCAGTCTTTTTTTTGACTTCCATTTTCATGATATATGTTTCTCCATCCCCTCACTTTCAACCTGCAGGTGTCTTTAGGTTTCAAATGAATCTCTTGTAGGGAGAATATAGATGGGTTTTATTTTCTTATACGTCCTGTCACCCTATGCCTTTTGATTGAAGCATTAGTTCATTACATTCAAAGTAATTATTAATAGATATGCTTTCATTGTCATTTTTTAAATTATTGTTTTGTGGTTATTTAGGAGGATTGTCTCTGATCCCTTTTTATCTTTCTCTTTTTTCAAGTTTTGCTGATTTCCTTTGGTGATATATTTGGATGTCTTTCTGTTTTTATTATTTGCATATTTATTAGTGGCTTTTGATATATAGTTAGCAGTAAGTTTGTATCTAATCTTTCCTGTATACAGCAGTCTTCATTAAGTGGACGGTAGTGTAAGTTCGAACCCATTTTTTACTCCTCTCTCCCAATAGTTTAAGGGTATGTTGTTTTGTTTTACATCCTTCAGCCATGATAGTGCTGTCCTAGGATCCATGGAACACCAACGAACTGTTTAGGTAGGTGTTTGACATCAAATTTGTATTTCAGAAGGATGCCTTTGGCTGTAGGGAACGGGTTACAGGAAGGTGATGCTCCGGTCCCCCGAGTGCCCGGGAAACCCCCTAGAAAGGTGTGGTTGTTGTTGTTGTTGTTGTTTAGTAATCTAGCAAGATACATTTGTAGGTTGAATTATGCTGCAATAATGGAGAGTAAAGAAATAAATGTGAAGAAATAAATAAAGAAAATCAGACAATGATGAAATCAAGAGGAACTGGTTTAGTACAAGGCAAATTTGACTCTAGGATGAGATCAGAGTTCTAGGCTATGATTATTTTTTTCTTTTGGTGTTATAAACAACATTTTTATTGATGCTAACATCTATGAAAACATCAAGTTCTTCTTTAGTACACATTCCTTCCATAGAATATAAAATTATTAAGCTTCCAAGTTATATCATTGTGCAAATAGGAGTATGGATAGCATGCATTTGATTCTTTCTTAAAGTTATCATTAACTTTACGTAACTTGGAACTACAGCAAGGTCCTGATCTGAGTATTTGATAGAACCATTAGACAAGGGAATCTAGTGCAACAGATTTCTGATTTTACTCTGACTGGGTGACTTTGGCCAAGTCACTTAACTTTTATATAGAGTTAATTATAAAGTGAGGCAAAAGTACCTGTCTCTGCCTAATTCGTGGGAATCTGCTGCATGAATCAGATACCATGTTTATCCCCAGCCTATCTTTCCAGGCTCCTTTCTTGATATTCTCCTTTAGCCTTCTGTGCTTGGACATAATCCTCAAGCATAGCATGTTCTATCTCATTTCTTCCCATTTTCTTATGCTCTTCCCTCTACCTGGAATATATCCTCGTCCCCTTCCTGCCCTGCCTCCCAATATATTCTCACATATATTTCTGCCTTCCCCACTCCGCTCTAACTCCTACTTATTTCCAGATCACATCTTTAGCAAAGTCAACAGGGGAAGCTCTCCATGACCTCCAGGCTGGATTAGGTTCCCACATTGTATGGTCCCTTAGCATCCTGTGCTTTCATTTCATGGGACTTATCCCCTGTCCTTGCTGTGCTTTGTCTGATGTTATTAAGAAACGTGTTACACTGAGTACTTAAAAGGAGAATTTGAACAGATCTTTTTATCAGACTATTATTTGTTATTATTATGAAATTGATGATTAATGAAAGCATTTGGTGTGGAAGACTTCAGGCACTGGGTTAAGGATGTCTTACTTCAAATTGCAGATTTGCCATGGACTCACTTTGTGATGATAAATAATGTAATCTCTAAAAACCTCCATATATATTTTTTTGCCTGCGAAATGGACCCACCAACTTCACATGTTTGTTGTGAGAATTAAGTAAGGAAAAAGAATGTGTAATATGACATTTGGCACATTCTCAGGAGTCAGTATTAGTTATTCCAATTCTATTGTTGCCATTATTAACTCGAAAAACCGCTGTGATAAGAATGGATTTAAAAATTTCAAATGTAGGCAAGAATTGCAGGTTCTATTGATTAAAATATTACCAGGGTCTGAACTTCTTTCTTCAGAAACGTCAACATACAATGTAAGAGAATTTCGTGTGCTAATGTTTAGAAAAAGATTTATCTTTGACATTCCCCTGGGCACAGGGACAACTCTGAGCATCTCCACTATGTGTTTGCTCGGCTGTGGCTGACTCCAGGACTAGAGAAACCATGAAGAAACGTTGGGCCGGCTGTTGTGAGCGAGCACAGGATCCCGAGCTGCATGGTTATTACAGAGATTATCAGAACACAGTAGATTTGTTTCTAGGATGAATCAAAGAACTGGGACTTCCACATTAGTTTATAAAACTGACTCCAGATAACATTCACTTCAGATATTCTAGATGATTTCATTAATCTAGAAAACAAACATTTTTTGATACTTTAACTCCTCAGTTAAGAGGTTCTACTAATTTAAAATTGCACATGGATTATAATCGGTTGCTACAGGACACCAATCATTATCTGGATGTGCAACGTCAAGCTATACCAAATGCTAAATGCTAACATGTGTCCTAAGTCTTAATTTATCTTTTTATTTTAGGATAAAAGGAAATTAAGGGAAATGTATTTGCCAATAAACCTTAATATATTTCTCCCCAGAGCAACAATTATAAGATTAAATTTCAAAGAAATACAACAGTATATACACTATGCAATTCAAAATACATCAGTCCCTAAATTTGGTCAAAGTCAGGAATTTTTAAAAGAGGAAAAATCAGTTTCTGTTGAATTTCATTTTATGCCTTATGTTACAAATTTGTAAAACTGTCTCTTGCTCGCTGGCTCTCAGATAGTGAAATAACAATGAATTCAGCTCCAGGCAAGCTGCTCTGCAGGCAGACCTGTCAGGAGAAAGGCTGACGGTTCAGGGTAATTCACTCTTGCCACTGGGTCTTAAGTGACAGGTGAAGGGCTCTGGAATTTTAAAAATATAAATAGCACTACTAACTGCAAGAAATAGAAAGCATTCTTTGTGTTTATTGAGAGGCAAAAAAAAAAAAAGAGTAGTTAAGCAACAGAAAGCTATGTGGAATTTAAGAATAAAGAAAAGAGAGATTTTTGTCAGTTTTTAAAGGACACATCTTTTTTTTTTTTTTTTTGATATATATATAGAGAGAGAGCAAGCGCAGGGGAAGGGCAGAGAGAAAGGGACACAGAATCTGAAGTGGGATCTAGGCTCTCAGCTGTCAGCACAGACCCGTATGTGGGGCTCAAACTCATGAACCTCGAGATCATGACCTAAGCTACAGTCAGACCCTCAACCGACTGAGCCCCCAGGCATTAAGGGACACATCTTAACCCAGGCTGTTCATGCAACAATTTTCTTACTTGGGGAGTTCCTGTGTGGAAGAGAAATCTGATGCCACTTTACACGGCAAATGGTACTCAAGTATTCATCCCAGGGAATTCGTAAAATCGTTTGTGTTTGTAACTGGTATGTTGATGTACTCGGGAAAAATATGAGACGCTATAAATGGAAGCCAGTCTCCAGGAAAGTCTCTTTCCTTTCTTCCTTTTTTTTTTATTTTTTATTTTTTTGCGACTAATTCCCGTGAGAAGCTGTCCCAGAAGTGCTGGTCTTCCTTGTGTCTTCGAGCTGGGTCCCTGGGGTTCATTTGGCAGACTCCATGGAGGCAAGCATGAAAATCCTTGAAAGGCGTAAGTTTGTCATCAAGACTGACGAGCAGGAGGGGAGAGTAACAATGCCAAGTTCACACCTTATTGTCCCCAGGTCAAGACCAGAGTAACGGTCTTGCTCTGGCCAGGGACGTCCATCATCATTTCCCTCAATGCTTTCTTGCCGACCTCACGTAGGAACTTCCGTGTCATCTCATCACTTTTCTAATGTCAGAGGGGCTAAGACTCAGGCTGCTCGATGGCGGTGAAAAAGCAAATACATAACTCAAACATCCTATCTTGCTGGATGTAGCTCGCCGATGAGGAGACTGGCGAAGAGTTCCCTCAGCTAGAAGTTAGGGTCTTCAAGATGTCAGTAGGAATACAGTGGGTACTGTATTTTTTCTCATTTTCTTTCACACTTTATCAAAATAAAATGATCCACGTCTAAGTGTATTGATTCTTCTTCTGACAAATCCGATTTGCTGTTAAACTCAATCAGTGACATTATATTTTAATGGAAAGCATATATTTCTTATGCGGTAACATCCTCTGTCGGGTCAGTATGTTCTGTTCTAGCTTCTTAACCTCAAATTACAGTTTTGAATCCCGCAGTCTGTAATCTTGTAGGAGCAAGGAAACTCTGTTCAGACAGGACATGGGTCAGATCATGACACTCTAACTCTTACATTTGCTACACATGCGACATTTGGTGGAGGTCTTGCCATCCTCCAAATATAAATGGCCCTCCTCTTTGAAGACGACACTCTTGCCCTCATCATCTGCCTTCTACTGGTTATGAGTGAGACACCAGGGTGTGACCATCAGCTTCAGAGTCAAAGCAACTCTCTTTTCAGTGTGTCTTAGTCCGCTCAGGTCGCTATAACAAAAATAACCATAGATAAGGTGGCTACAAACAACATTTACTTCTCAAACTTCTGGAGGTTGTAAGTCCAGGATCACGGTATTGGCAGATTCTGTCTGGTGACAGACGGCCTCCTGGGTCACGCATGTCATCTTCTCACAGTGCCCTCACATGGCGGAGCGGATGAGGGATCTCTGTGGGGTCTCTTTCATACACACCCTCCACCCTTATGACTTAACCATCTCCCACAGGCCCCACCACCTAAGACCACTATAGAAATTTGGGGGAGATGCAAGCATTCAGCCTGTAGCAAAGCAAAAGAAGGCTTTTATTTGTGTCTCTATGTACTGTTCCCAAGTCCTGAAACTGAATGAGATTCTGTTTCTCAGACTTGAATAAATTTTATTTGTGGCCTCTTTTCTAGCAGTCCACCTGCTGTATAGGTCTCAGATGCCTCTATTTTTAATCAACCAGAGCTATTGACCATGCAGGCGCAACGTGGAACGTCTTGACTGATGTTCTTTGTCCTCAATGAGCCATGTAAAGGTATGTATTATACAGTCAGAGAAAAGGTTTACAGCACGACCTGGCATGACCTTTTGAGAATTCTATAAAGATTGTTTTCCGTATAAGAGGAACTCATTCATTTGTTCTCATCGTCTCTCATTTTGATAGTTCTCTATGGATCACATCTTTTATGTCGCATGTTTGTTCTAATGTGGCTGGGAAGGCAAAAACAAAACTATTTTGGAGGACGATAAAGGAAAAATAATAAGGCGAGTGTGAGACTTCATAGTAAGATGAGTTTCTCTCCATATAAAACTGAGGTCATGTTGTTTTTATGTGTTCAGGCTGTTATGAGGGTCGTGTGAGTTAATGTTTCTAAAATACTTACAACGGTGCTGGGCATGTAGAATGTACTACGTATGGTTTCTCAACTAAAAGTATGATTGGGGGCCCCGGTGGCTCAGTCAGTTAAGCGTCCAACTCTTGATTTCGGCTCAGGCCATGATCTCACGGTTTCGTGAGGTGGAGCCCCGCACTGGGCTCTGCACTGACCCTGAAGAGCCTGCTTGGGATTTCCTCTCTCTTTCTCTTTGTCCCTCCCCTGCTTGCACTCTTTGTCTTTCTCAAAAATAAATAAATAAACATTTATTTTTTTTTAAAAAAAGTAAAATAAGCCAGGCCTATAAAGTAATTTCCAGGGTAGTTTTTTTTTTTTAAGAAGTATTAATAACTAGAAGCAGCGGTTCTCTCCCCTGAACGTGCACCAGAGTTACCAGGAAGGCCGGTAAAGCCAGAACTGGGCCGTCACCCCAACTGTTCTATTCTGCAGATCTTAGGATGGGCTGAAACACTGCACTTCTGACATATTATCCGTTGACAGTGATTCACGCTGCTCGAGAGACCCAACTTTATGAGCAGGTGGCCTGGGCCCAGAGTCTCAAACTCACGATGCACATCAGACCATTCCCAGGAAACTGATCAGGTGCGTAAGTGAAGATCTTAACTTCTACACGATGAAATAATGTCTGGACACCCAGGAAAATTATATTGTCTGATGCTTTTTATTCCTCTAACAGTTTTTATTCCTGTGGCTGGTACGGGCAACCGGACAAGGAAATAGAAGGACCTCTTGAAAACCTTTCCCAATTCTAAGTTCAAAACACAGAACTCCTTCCCTGAAATTAGACACAGTAAAGGAATGGGAATTAGGAGTCCTCCTTCGACTTAAATCTCAGCCTCCAGCCCCCGGCTCTGAGGGGAGTCTGTGTCCTCATCCATCAGGTGAGGAGGCAAAGCAAATAACCTTCCCAGTAGAAACCTCCTGAGGAAGCTCTCCAGACACAGGAGCTCCTTTTCCCAAGAAAGACCGCAGCTGCACAGACGCGGGCCAGAGGGGCTCCTTCTGTTCCTACCTGGCCTCGTTCTGAACCAGGAATAGACTTTCTAGTTATAGGACCTTGTTCTAAGTTGGGCCACTCATCTTCCTACCGGGATACGGAATTTACAAGGAAGAATAATAGCTACAGATTTTTTTGGCAGCATACTCATGTGGATGGCAATACTCTGAAGGGAAGATTTATTGTGCAGCCTGGTACCCCTATATCTTAAGGATTGCCTCCTTAAATACCCCAGATCCCACCAGAAACTCTTCCCCTATCTGAATCTCTTTGACTATATAAGCTATAGTTAGGTCTATTGAATGCAACACCAACAACTGCAAACTTTATTTCTGTAAACTCTTTTTTCTCTGACAGATGTTTGTATCTTGGAATATGAAATGATTACATTTAACTAAAATCTGGAAACATAATAAATGAAGGGACTTCTAGGTATATGTGACAAGTACCAGTGCGTTCATTAGAATAATCTCATCCAACCCAAGAGATCTTGGACATATGAATTTGAATGTGAATATTGAATTTTCCATCAAATATGGAATGAAAATTAAAACACTTTTATATAAAGCTCAAGGGACAGAGTGTCCCAAAAGTCTAAATGTGTGGGCATCACCCAGTGAAGTGCTACCTCATTACATAATAAACAGGACAAACTTCTGAAATCGCCTGTATTTTAAAATATGCCTCTTGGAATGACAGCTGTTTTAATTCTGGGAACCTGTAATGATCATTTCTTCTAACACTAATGACTGAGGCTTGATTTTTTTCCCCTAAAGAAGTTCAACCTCAGCATCCTTTTTATTTTTTCATTGTTCTTTTTTTTTTTTTTTTAGTGTAACTATCCCTTTAGAAGCAAGAATGAATCTTTTCACCTTTCCAAAAGGGACTCTAAGGTAAATCTCACGCATTATTGACATGTGGATGTGATTTTAGTTTCCTAGAAAAAATAGCACTAGATGTGGTAACAACTTCTTTGGAAAACTTGAAATCCTAACATGCATGTAACAGAGGCAGGATCAAATAAAATAAATAAAGCAATAGCCCAAACAAAAATCCTTGACCCAAGATGACTAATGCCACCAAATAGATCCTGTATTTTCTAGACTCTGTTACCCTTCTGTGCCCTATAAAGAATTCATGTCTTATTCCAAATCTAATTCTATCTCCTCTCCATAAAAAGTAAATAAAGAAATAAATAAAAGTAAAAACTGAAGCTACATTAAAAACTGGTTGAACAGGGGCGCCTGAGTGGCTCAGTCGGGTAAGTGTCTGACCCTTGATTTCAGCCCAGGTCATGATCTCACAGTTTGGGGTGAGATCGAGTCCCACATCGGGTTCTGTGCTGACAGCGTGGAGCCTACTTGGGATCCTCTGTCTCCCTCTCTCTCTGCTTGTGCACTCTCTCTCTCTCTCCAAATAAATAAATAAACTTTAAAAAAAACCTGGTTAAACAAGAGAAGCACTTATGGAATATTTGCTGTATACAAAATACAAGGCTAGTTCTCACGGGGGAAAAACTGAACATGCCAGTTCTTATGTTCCAAGGGCTCACGAGCCATTGGTAAATCTTAGGAAGCAAGAAAGGAAGTGAATGACCCACGTTAATTTTGCGATTCCAGAGAAGCTGCAATATTTCAGAGAAGGTCTTTTATGGATGAAAAGGGACTCTGACATGTAGATTCATCTGAAGATAAAGGTTCACCCAGTGGATGGAATAAACAAAACTCAATGTGTGAAGACAGAGGACTTCCAGGGAGTTAGCGGGGTAAGGACTAGGGCGAATGGCGGGCAGAGCAGAATACGTTGTATGCGGCAGGAGCGAGCGTCACAAAGAGACTCATGGAGCAGAAGCAAGTCGGACTAAAGAGGGAGGCTTTGAACCAGAGGCCGTTTATCATCAGGGGTAACCTGGGCAGTGATTCGTTTCCTTGAATAATTCTAAATGACTAGACCGAGTCTTTCCAATGCCACAAGAGCGGAAGTAAACCACAAAGGCATGCTGGGAATCCTGGGGGACGCGCCTGTATGTTTAATAGATCAGGGCTGAAATGTCCTCTGTAGGAAACACATTTCAAGCTGATCCTTACCCTTCTCCTTCATGCCCTATTAGGACACACTTAGACACTAAAAAGAAGTCATAAAGTCCTTTAAATCTACCACCAAGGCCATTAAGATTCATTTTCCTTTTTGACCTTGGAGAAAATCTTCCCCAACCACAGGGATTCTGTCCCAAAACGCATATGGATGTGAATCACTGCCTAAGTGTGTGCTAACAATGGAAATTCTTTGAGTTCTGAACTGAATTTTGCTTTAGATTTGCTGCCTTATGCTGGGGCCTGCCTTTGCATTCCTCTTTTCTGGCTCCTTCATCACTAAAATGGTGTTAATAAAAGTCATCACCTGCCCGCCTTCTAGGGATATTGTGAAGATAAACTCATATCCTCAGTCAGGCACGCAGCCAACAGAATTCTCCACTGTAACTGCATTAATAACCATAACAGCAGCCCGGAGATGCTATCCTGCTGTGGGTATTATAATCTGTGGGCTCGAGAACTCAACTTGAGGCCTGTGGTCACAGAAGTCCATGAGGAGATGCAGCTCTCACTGGTGCACTCTTCGGAGATGCCCGTTTCCTTTGCTTTTCCACAGAGATTAGAAATGTTTGTCTGTTTGTGGGAAGGTGAGGAGTTTATTCTCTCCTACAGCTTTAAATTTAATAATAAATGGCTGTGCATTGTGCTTGTATCCACACGCAATTCAGTTCCAAGGACCGAGTGGACTGGTCACTTTATGGTTCTCGCCCTGCACAGTGCGGGCAGAGCGCGAATGGAGTGCGCACAGGCCCGAGCCACCTGCTGTGCGGACAGGCTTGCGGCCTCCACACCACGATGTGCTGAGAGCTGTTTCCCTGACGCCCTTCCTTGGTAGTCCTGCTGTGAAATTCTCAGGACTAAGTGTCCGGGGCCGGGGCATTGTCGTGTGTGAGAGGCTAGCACGCTGGTAGGGTTTAGGTGACCTGATTAGACTTTCTTGTCACATAGAAAAACAGGGGCGGGAACAAGGCCGGAGGAGGCTGGGATGCGCATGGCTGCCCCGTCCCCGGGGGGCTGCGTCCAGGGTGGGCGAACCGCGCCCCTGCCCTCCACCCGGGAGAAGCTGCTTCCCGCCCACATAGCTCTATATGCACCTGCGTCCCAGACCGCCGTCTACACAAGGCTGCAGCGGCCGCAGCCCCTCCTGCCGTGCGCTGTTGCTCTCCCCGGTGACCTCGGGGTCCTTCATCCAGCCTCCCAACGGGGAGAGCAGGGGAGGATTGTGGGAGGAAGGTTTTTGTGGACAGACCAGGAGGCCAGAACATACTCCCCTGGCGAGTACATGACCCCGTCTCAGGGCCAGGGAGACAAAGAGACAGAGGCTTCTGTGTCCACAGGGAGGGGACTCCCCTCGGGCCCCCCACCGAGTGCCAGGTAAGGGAGCAGCGCGGTAACCACACAGGTTTGGCGTCAGACCAACCGCGTCCGGACTCACTCTGGCACCTCTCCGAGCCCCGTGGCCCAGGATGAAGTGCTAACATCCCACATGAAGGTTGTGTGCTCTCAAACACGGCTTCCTTTCCCTCCTACTCTTTGCCTTCTCTCTTTCCCCCCATTTTCACTTAAACAAAAGATCCCTGCCTTTTTTTGGGGGGGGGGACATTCCTCATAGGGTAGTGTTGAGAATGACATTAGGCAAAGAAGACAAAACTTAGCACTGTGTCTGGGACCTCAAACAGCAATTAGTTCCCATCATTTGTATCCAGCCAGGAGTATTTGCGGTGGGGGTGACAGCAGTGACAACGGCTTCTCTCACTCCCACACCTGGCTAGACACGAGCTGACGGAGCTTGCAGTCTGTCGGGCCTCAAACAATGAAAACATTGACTGTGTCCAGACCCTACAGCCACGCTCCCGAAGACGGGGTCTAGGGGACATCTGGGACTGCAAAATTCAACTGTACTTACATCATTTGTCAAAGACGCAGTTTCCTTTCCAAATGTTTTGAAGATGTAGCATTGCAAGGAAATGAGGCTTTTTGTTACAACTAACTGCACCAAATCCTGGAATCTTCTGGGACTTGAGCCTTATCCACTCCTCAGCCAGTCTACCTAGACTAATTGAATCTGCTTAATTGGGCTACAAATCTGTGAGGACGAGTTGCTTACGGGATTTTGCAAACGTCCTGCTTACGGATAAATCAAGATGATTACAAAGTAGTCCTTCTCACCGCGCGTGGCTGCCGGAGCCTCTGACAGGAAGAGTGAAGACGCGAGGAAATGGGCATATTCTAAAATATGGAAAAGAGCTGGTCCGGGTTCAGGACTAGTTGTGCACAGATGTTGCTGCTGGCGCCTGCTTAGAGTTTCCTCCCTTCAGATCTGAGAAGCGATCTGAAGTCCCAGAAATGGGGACATAGATGGAGATCTTCCCCACAGGCGGACTTCTTGTTCTACTGCTGCAATACTCAAAGTGCTCTGAACAAACAGTAATTAAAGGTAGGATTCTTTCTGAAGGGAAATTAAATCATAAAACCCTAAAGTTAATGTAATTTCTCAACACTTGTAGAGTGGGTATTCTGAGATCCACCCACGCTTAAAATTCATGAAGGAAGCTTCTGAATTTCAAAATGCTTATCATCCTACCAAAAAAGAATTAAAAAATGGTGTGGTTAAAAACCAGGTGTTGGAGCCCAGCTGAGCCTGAAGTTTGGCTCTTCCTTGGCATTTTAAGCACCACGAATGATGTAAATTCTGTTTTCTGAAAAATGCTTCAAGAAGAAGAATTAGTGGTCTAATCTGATCTTTACTAGCTACAGCCTTTTTTACTCCCGGCCATTATTTACAGCTACAAGAAATGGAAGCCGTGCATTTATAATTATAATCTGTCAGGCTGAAACACTAAATGAACACAATCAATCCCATTGTTAAGTTAATTTCCATTTACACACCTGAACAAATGACTTTATCTCTCTGGCTTCAATACTCTGGGCTCAAGACTTTCTTATATCTGAACATGCAACAATGGTAATAGAGATAGGATTTCTCTACAAAATATTAATGTTGGTATATCTGAATATTTCATTTAACAGTGTAATATTTGATTTGAAAGTTACACCTTAGTATCAAAATGGGCAACGTTAAGTAGTGGGTTTATAAAAACAGAATCCACCCTCTTCCCCAAACACATAACCAAGGAGAAAATGCAGACTTTCAAACCATCTTTTCATCAAATTACTGTCTTCCGGTTTAGTTTTAAAACTGTATCTTAACCAGGTTTGAGAAACTGGTATCTACTCAAAAGCAGCATCCATGAGACTGAAAATGTTCCAATGAAAAATAAGCCCCTGACACAGGCAAATTCAATTTCATAAAGTTCACCCAAGCCTCTTGGCCTTTACTTCCAAATTTATTTTACCGTAAATTGAAAAGCAACAGGAAAAGTTATGCTGAACAGCTGTCCTACTATTATAAAAACTCTGGAAATGAAATTAACTATGGTGTATGACTCCACTTCAGGGCTGACGGTGAGGAAGCTGAAACACAAAGCTCCCCTTCGCTGTCTTTCACAAACATCCACGAGGACCGATGATGCATCCATGACGTAAGACATGTCTGCACGCGTGTGTGAGAGACGGAATCAAGTGTACAGACTTGTTCAGAGAGGCACGAAAACCCCAGTGATCGAAAACATAAAAGGTTCCTGCTTAAAAATTTACATAACTCCTTGAAATCGTCCCTATTTCTTATGGCTTTGGCTCATATAGATTTTAGGACCTACACGTTCTTCAGCTGAAAACCCGAAACAGCTTGAACCTGGGGGGGGAATGGCATATGACGCAGCGTCTCGCATGCTCCTCACAGCCGGATTTACGGGAGAGGAGGCACCGGGAGAGGAGAGCCTGCAAGAGGCACACGGCAGATCCTACAGAGGCGGATCCCAGTTGCTTTCTCCTTACGCGATGACCACCGCTTTACTACTGCGTTGTACATATTAATCGACCTTGCCTAGAAGTGCTAGGAGAAGTTCATTTTCGTGAGGGGCAAGAGGAAATCATCCTAAGCACTGAACCATGTCTAGAAGGACAGACCAGTTTGGATGGGAGTTTGGAAAAGAGGGAAAAATGTAACAACAGAAAGGAGAGGAGAAAGGATAGCTTTCAGATGCCCTAAACAAAAACCTTTCCACTGAAACAGCACTGAAAGTGCCAGAAGAAAACTGACCCTCACACACACACACGTACACAGGCACACACAGACCGCGTCACTCAGCTGTCAGGGAGCTGAAGCATTCTGAAAAACTCAACACCCAGGTACAAATCGGATCTAAAAGGGAAGAGGACCCTGGAACTCACTCTGAGATGTCTAATACGACTTGGCAAACATGAGTTCTGCTTTTAAAACTGAAGCTAAAGAAGGGCATGACTGAGATCCAGAGTCTAAAGGACCCAGAAGTCTAGACCTCAGTGTAATGGTGTGCTGAAGCAGAACTTTGCCCCACAGGATAGAACAGGAAAGGGCCTTGAATCAGGCTGGAAGAAAAAAAGCCAAGCCACATATGACATTCAGTGCAGAATTTACCTCCCAAAGAAAAATTAATTTACTGCGGCCCCAGGTTAAAGATGTACATAGAAGAAAATGCTATTCCTTTTGGAAGCATGGCACTTGGACTCCCTCCGCAGAAGACTCTCACATATAAACTTGTAAGAAAAGAGTACAGTTAGAAAGAAAATCACAAGACCTACAAGAAGGCAAACTAGAGAAGTTATTAAAAAGAGATTACAGACAAAAGTATATGAAAATGATGAAACATTTTAAAAAATAACCAAATAGAAACCTAGGCCTGAAAAGCAAAATGAATGAAAAAAAAAATCAGCAGGTTTAAGAGCAGTGCCTCTAGATGAAGAAAGAACTAAAAGAAATACAACATATATTTGGTGCATTTATCAGGACGGCAGAAGAGACAAAGGCTGACAGCCTGAAAAAGGAGTTAAGAGAAACAGACGCTAGAGGAAGCCATCTGGTGCTGGACGTGAAGTTCGTGGAGAAGAGACCAGGATGACTGGAGAAGGGACAACCGTCCGAGAATGGCTGGGAATGTTCTGGAAATTCTGGTGAGTGTCAACACTCCAGTTTAGGATATCACTGAATTCCAAACCACAAATGTAGAAAAAGTAAAATTAGTCATATTACATGGGAACATTAAACCCCAAAGACAGAGAGAAGGCATAGAAATAGATACAGAAGAAGAATAAAACAAGACAAAGCAAAACAAAAAAGACCTGAAAAGGATCAAGAAGGTTAAATGTATCCCTTCATCAACAACAATGGAAGCTATCAGTCAAAACCTTCATTTTCAACAAAACTCTGAATATACATATTATCACAATATACGTCAATAAACTTAGCTCTCTAATTAAAAGACAAGGTTGTCAGAATGGATAAATAAACCAACTGATTTATCTATTTGCCATTTACCAGAGACAAACTTAAAACCTTAGGACAAAGATGACTGAAAAATAATTTTTAATAAATTTTTTAAGTTTTTTATATCAACTCTAAGGCAAATTCTTTTTTTTTTTAGAAAATATTTCTAAATTTATTCAATTAGTAATTTTTTCTAAAAAAAAATCAGTAGTGATACCCTGTTACTAACTGAAGTTCATAGTTGGTATTAGGGTTCACTCTGTGGGTACAGTTCTGGGGGTTTCAACAAATGCATCCTGTCCTGTATCCACCATTAGAGTATAATACAGAATAACATAACTGACCTAAAAACATCCTATGCTTCACCTAGAAATCTCCCCTTTTCCCCCATAAGCCCTTGAAACTCACTGATCATTTACTGTCTCTATAGTTTTTACTTTTCCAGACACAGTAAGGAGCCTTTTCAGATTGTCTTCTTTCCCTTAGCCATATGCATAAAGGATCTCCCATGTCTCTTCATGGATTAAAAGCTCATTTCTTTGTGTCCCTCCAGTATATAAATAAACTATGACTAACTCATCAATTCATCTATTGAAGGACACCTTGATTGCTTCTAATTTTTGCCTATTTGAACAAAGGTGCTACACACATTCATGTACAGCTTTTTTTTTTTATGGATTTATCAGTTTTCAGTTTATTTGGATAAATACCAGGGAGCACTATCACTGGAATGCATGTAGAAGTACATTTAGTTTTGTAAGGAACCACTCTCTTCCAAAGGGGCTGAGCCATTTTGCATTCCCACCAAAAATAAGTGGAAGTTCCTTTTGTTCCACATCTTCACCAGCATTTGGTGGTGTTAGCATTGTAGACTTTGGCCATTCTAGTAGATATGTAGCAGTGTTCATTATTGTTTCAATTTGTAACTCCCTGAAACTATATGATGTAAGACATATTTTGAGATGCTTTATGTGCCACCTTTGATGAGGCATCTGTACAGATCTTTTCCCTTTTAGTTAGGATGCTTGTTTTTTTACTGTAGATGTAGACTTTCGAGATTTCTTGATATATTTTTAATATAAATCCTTTATCAGATATGTGACCTACCAATATTTTCTCCTGGTCCACACCTTGTCTTTTCAGTTCACTTAATGGCATCTGTCAAAAAGCAGAAATTCCAAACTTGAATGAAACCTAACATCAATTTTTTCTTTAATGGTTCATGTTTTTGGTGTTATATCCAAAGAGTCATTGCCGATTCTATAGTCACCTATAGTTTCTTCAATGTGATTTTCTAGAAGTTATAGAATTTTGTGTTTTTCCTTTAGGTCAACGATCCATTTTAAGTTGTTATTTGTGAAAGGTTTAAACTCTGTGTCTTCCTTTGACCGTGGATGTCCAGTTGTTCCAGAACCATCTGTACAAGAGGCGATCTTTGCTCCACTGTATTTATTGCCTTTGCTCTTTTGTCAAAGATCAGCTGACTATATGTATGTGGTTCTATTTCTGGGATCTCAATTCTGTTCCATTGATCTACTTATCTGTTGTTTTGCCAACGCCAAAATGTCTTTCTCATTTTGAACTTACAGTAGTTCTTGAAGTTGAGAAATGTCAGTCTCCAGTTTTGTTCTGCAATACTTTATTGGCTATGCTGGGTCTTTTTCCTCTCCATGTAAAATTTAGAACTAGTTTCTCTCTTTTTTTTAATTCTATTTACTTTGAGAGAGAGAGATTGAGAACATGTGCGCAAGTAGGGGTGGGACAGAGAGAGGGAGAGAAAGAATCCCAAACAGGCTCCATGCTCAGTGCAGAACCCAATGTGGGGCTCGATCTCACAACCATGGGATCATGACCTGAACCGAAATCAACAGTCAGATGCTCAAGGAACCAAGCCACCTGGGTACCCCTAGAACTAGTTTCTTGATTATTCACAAAATAACTTAGTGGAATTTGGGGGGATTGCATTGAATCTATATATCAAGTTGGAAATAGCTTTCCAATATTGTCTTTCTACTCATGCACTTGGAATATATCTTTGTTTATTTGGTTGTTTGATTTTTTAATCAGTTTTGTATATTTCCCAATATAGATCTTATATATCTATTGTCAGATTTATTTCTATGTGCATCCTTTTTTTGGTGCTAAATAATCTGTATTGTGATTTTAATTTGAAGTTCCAATTGTTCATTGCTGGTATATAGGGAGACAATTGATTTTTGTATATTACCATTATATCCTGAACCTTGTTATAATGACTTATTATGTCCATGACTTTTTTTTTTCAACAATCATGTCATCTGTGAACAATTTGTTTTTTAATCCTGTTTACCTTTACTTCCTTTTCATGTTTTATTGCACTAGGTAGGATTTCCAATACAAGATGAAAAAGAGGGATGAGTGGGAACATCTTTGCTTTGTGTGGATCTTAGGTAGAATGCTTCTAGTTTTTTGCAATTGTGTATGATTTTAGCTTATAAATTATTTTGTAGATTTCCTTTTCCAAGTTGAGGGAGTCCACCTCTATTTCCACATTTTAGTGAGTTTTTCTGATGAACTGGTGTTAGATTTTACCAAATGCTTTTTCTGCATTGATTGACATGAAATGATCTTCCTTCTTTAACCTATTGATATGATGGATTACTTGCACTGATTTTCAAATATGGAAACACCCTTGCATACCTGAGATCCTTCCCACCTGGTTGTGGTATATAATTCTATTACACATTATTGGATTCCAATTGCCAATATTATATTGAGGATTTTGCTTCTAGGTTTACAAGAAATACTGTACTTTTCCTTTACCATAGTGTCTTTATCTGCTTGTGGTGTAATGCTGGCCGTAGAGAATGAGTAGGAAGTACTGGGCGCCTGGGTGGCTCCATTGGTTAAGCGTCCAACTCTTGGTTCCAGCTCAGTCCATGGTCTCACAGTTTGTGAGCTCATGCACCACATCAGGCTCTGTGCTGACAGTGCAGAGCCTGCTCGGGATTTTCTTCCTCTGCCTCTGTCCTGCTCTCTCTCTCTCTCTCTCTCTCTGTGTCTCAAAATAAATAAACTTTAACAAAATTTAAAAAAAGAATGAGTAGGAAGTACTACTATCTCTTCTATTTTCTGAAATTTTTGAGAAATGATATTTCTTAAATGGCAAATCCATCTATATCTGGTGTTCTTTTTGGAAAGTGACTAATCCCATTTTTTCAATACATTGCTCATATCTCTTTGTGGGAAATTTGTTAGATTGTGTCTTCCAACGATTTCATACATTTACCAAATTTTAGATCATACAGTTGTTCATTCTTGTAATGTCCATGAAATCATTAGTGATGGCTCTACTTCATTTCTGATATTAGTAAGTTTTATATTCTTTTTTCTTATTTAGCCTGGTTAGAGAGTTACCATTTTTACTGATTTTCATCAATAAAAAGAACGAGGTTCTGATTTTGACTTTCTGTAATGTTTTCCTGTTTTTATTCACATCTGCTCTAACTTCTTCGGCACCCTTTACATTTGCATGCCTCTTTCTCTGGTTTCATAAAATGGAAGCTTACATTATCGATGTCAGATCCGTCTACACATTCAATGCTGTACGTCTCCTTCTAAGTATTGCCTTTCCTATATCCCATAATTCTGGATGTTCTATACTCAAATTCGTACTTTAACTCAAATTGAAAAAAAATTAATTTTATTTATTTTCTAACATTCTTAATTTCTCTTGAGGCTTCTTTGACTCAATTTAAATAATTGTTTAAAAATGTGTTGCTGGATCTCCAATGTCTTCATTCTCCAGCCATCTTTCTGATATTAATTTCTAGTTTAATCCCACTGGATTATGAGGGCCTATCTTGTATGATTTCTACCCTTTTATATTTAAGATATGTTTTATGCCATAGGATCTGATCTTTGTGAATGTTCCATGTGAAGGTGAAAAAAATGTGTAATGTGCTGTTGTTGAAACCCAGTGGATGGATTGTGCTGTTCAACTGTATCTTTACTCATTTCGGGCCCATTTTATCTGTCAATTACTGATATAGCTGTAGTGGTCTTATCTTTCTCCTTACAGGTCTGTCAGTTTTTTCTTCATATACTTTGATGCCCCGTTGGCAAATGCCTATACATTATGGATTGTTATGTCTTCTTGAAGAATTGGCCCATTTATTGTTATCTTATGTCCTGTTTTAACATTCAAATGGTTTATTTGCATGATTGATAATTTTATTCCCAACAATGCATCAAGCATCTGAGAAAAACATTACAGTAAAACCTTGCTTTGCAAGCAATATTCATTCTAGAAACATACTTAGAATCCAAAGCATTTGTATATCAAAATGGATTTCAAGAACTATTGGCTCAATGGTGACCATGTGACATTCAGCATCACTTACTACTCGAATCGCAAGACATCACTCACTTATCAAGTTAAAGTTTATTAGAAATGTTTGCTCGTCTTGTGGAACATTCGAAGACTGAGTGACTCACAATCCAAGATTTACTATATTTTGAGTAAAAGCAGAAATTTTCTGGAGAGACTCCCCCCTCTCTCAGGTCAGGCCCCTGTCTGTGCAGCAGTGCAGAGAGGTGGCACTCTGAGGCCACTGCCTCCTCCCTTGAACTCAGGATCAGCCTTCCCAGGTGCTTCAGGTGCTGTCAGAGATGCCTCCTGCCTCTGACAGCTGCAGCTGCTCCAGCCGTCCTCCGACGGCTGGCAGTGCCGAGGTTTTCACCCCAGGCCAACAATCCAAAACAGAGGCAGTGGAATCCAAGTCCAAGGAAGGTAAAGAGGAAAATGAAGCTGAATCTTTGTGAGTCTCTGCACACTGACGAAGCTGATCTTCACACCTCTTATTCTCCTCTTTCTCCAACTACAGAGGACTGGCCAGACACTGGGCCAGGAGCTCCTGGGATGAGGCTCTGCACAGTGTATCAGCCGTTATGAACCGCACACTTGCCCTTAGGGCCGCAAACAACAGATTAGGAAAAATGTTTGCAGAAGGACAAAAGGACTTTATCCCCGCAGTTCTCCTGAATTAGCCGTTGCTCCTTCCGCTACTGCATTCTGGATTGTTCCTGTGATAAAGAAACATCGTATTTTTTTCAAATGTTTTTTAAAAATATACATATATGTAACCATCTTCACTTGGTGCCTCTGATGTGATGGGAAGCCTGGTTACGGCCAGGCCTCAGTGTGTGGCTCATGCCCATGGCAGTGACATCGTGTCACAGGATCTGAGCAACGGAGGGCACTGCCCCCAAGCAGGAGAGGGGCTCTTGCTCTTCTACGTGGAGTAGGCTGTGCGGAGCAGTTTCCCTGCTTGGGACTGGACCCTGGGCTGGGGACCTGGGAGGCATACTGTTGGACTACCGAGCGCACGGGGAACCAGAGAGGCCGCGAGGGTTTGGGGTGGGGGCAAAAGTCCATCTGCAGAAGCTGGAAGCCGAGCACAGCCTGCCTGCGCTGGGCCAAATACTCCAGGACATTTCAGTGAAGGAGAGGAAGCAGCTAGCAGCCCCTTACCTCCCCGCCCCCCCAACTCCCACCCCCCTCCCCGCACCCACATCCCTCGGCAAACATGGTGACGGCTCCGAGCAGGACACAGAGCTGCTTGCAGGAAACCACAGGGCCACGTCTTCAACAGCTGATGATACGGCCGAGTCCTGCGAGGCCAGGCCATTCTGCATCCTCTCCCTTGTCATGGCCGCTAAACCCACGCCAAGTCCATCTTCCACGTACGGAATGAGAGTCTGGCAGCAAAGGTCAAGTGCACAGGGGTAACACCAGACTGTGCATGCACCATATCTGTGAAGCCTGCGCTGTGCCTTGTGAGGCGTTCACGGGATCGGGGGTCTCAATGCGATCTGCAGTCAGCTCACCTGACACCAAGTCCTGCCGCACGGGGCCATCCTCCACTCCCGTGGGGGCCGCGGCCCCTCCCGGGCTCCGCGCAGAAACGTGCTGAGGGCTGACTTACTCCAGCCGCCGGAACGCTGGATCCCACCAGCAGCCTGCAGCCTCCCGGGCCTCTCCCGCCCGGCGCGGTGCTTTGCGTGAAAACACGAGGCCGACCGCATGGAAAACGGGGCTGGGGAACCGCTGGGCTGCAGCGCGCTGCAAGGACCAGGGGGCGCACCCTCCGTTACTGGAAGGCCGGAAGGAGCGTGTGTGCAAAACCGGTCCTCTCCCTGCACAGCCTGGTGAACTCGAGAGCTGCGTTCCACCGGCTCCGCGAGCTTCGGAAGCCGGCCGCCACCATGCTGCCCAGCCCGGGCTTCCCGCGGCGCCGGGCGGAAGACGCGCCCTGACTTCCGGTGCGCGGGTTCCTGTTGTCCGTGTGACCCCGCCCCGGGCCTCCGGCCATCAGTTCCTCGGGTAGCCAGGCAGCCTGCCTGCGAAGCTCCCCTCTGCTGCCGATAAGGTTAATCTCGATTTCTGTAAGGAGCGGGCTCCTGTGCTGATGCAGGCGGAGTGGCGGAGCTGGAGACTGGAGAGCAAGGGTGTGGCTCCCGCGCGAGGCCTTCCCTTCATTGGGCCTGAAGTAGGTGACCCAGCGGGCATTCCAGTGACCTTGGCTGGGAGGAGAGAGATCCTCACTCCTAAGGGGAAGGGTCGGCCTCTCGGGTAAGGCCCTTCAGCCTGCTCGAGGCTGTTCAGATTCGCCCCCAGCCCCGAGTCGGGTGTTGCCCTGAGAGAGGTGCAACCGCACCCCTGCCTGCTGACGCCAGGTGCACAGATGTCAACCACCATGTCATCTTCTCCAGTAAGTCAAGCACAGGTAGAAAGAGTACAGGGGGCGGGGATGGGGGGGAGAGCGCGTGAAGTGCAAAAAATTGCCCAGGCGGAGGCATGGGGTTCATTTGTTGCTTACATCTTGAATTATTCAGTGATATTTAACCATATGCCACTGGTTTAATTGTTTTTAATCTCACTTACAGTGCAATGCAGTGATCCATGACAGTGAGCAGAGATCACCAAACGTTAAAATTGTAATGGTAGTATGGACACATGTTCTGACTTGAAATTTTCTTTTTCCCTAATCAAAATGAATTGTTGGGATAGAGCTCAGCAGACACAATGGACACATGTAAAGTGCCTGGTATATTTTATCAAGAGTACCCCCTATGTCTAAGGGTCAAGTTGTAGAACCTTTTCCGTCTTCACAACCTGTGACACAATTTATTTTTACAATACGCTTAACATCATTAATCATACTTTGGAAAAATATTCCCATTGGAGTAATTGGTTTTATTAGTGTAGCATCTGTCATTACTCTTTTTAACATCTGATCATTAGTTTTATTCCTTAGCTGTTTATTTTCACTCTTCTTTACTTTTTCTGTTGTAACCAGAAAGAGATGTCTAAAAAGATAATTAAGGAGACACTACAGATTATAGGGTACTTTAAAGATACATTGTAAGCTTGTGAACATAATATAATTTTATTTTAAGATACAGTGAATAAAAGTGTCTAGATTGGCTGCTAAATTCTTATATATCTAGAGCATCATTCATAAAAGAAGGGACTAAAGCTTACTCTCCTATTTTAATTCACAAAGTAGAAACTATTTCAAGCGTACTTAATGTGTAAAGTATATATACCAGAGAGAAAAGGATTCTAATTACACGCTTGACTTGAGAAACCTAATTTAGTTGCATGAGAAAAGTTAATTTGATAGAAACATTTTTGTTGATGTCATTTTAACCATCTAACATAGTTGGTACTTTCAGTTGAAGACTGATTAATTGGTGACAAGCTGATGTTTGCCTCTTATATCTAATGTGGAGATATTTGAGTTGGTGCTAATCATAAGTGGAATTTACAAATGATGGGTTTATATTTAGCATTTATTTCTGTGTAGGTGCTCAGCCATGTTGAACTATAGCTGCCTAACTGTATTTTTAAAAATCAAGCTATCAGACTGTTTTCATGGCAAAAAGAATTCTGATCAATTACACCTTAATATAAAATTAATTCTGGTTAATTATAGTTCTTTATAAGAAAGTTAAAACACCAAGTCTTTTAAAAGAAACTATAGAGGGAGGGGTGCCTAGGTGGCTCACTTGGTTGAGCACCTGACTTCAGCTCATGTCATGATCATGCATTCATGGGTTCAAGCCCTGCGTCAGGCTCTGCGCTGACAGCTCAGAGCCTGGAGCCAGCTTCGGATTCTGTGTTTCCCTCTCTCTGCCCCATCCCTGCATGTGTTCTGTCTCTGTCTCTTAAAAAATAAAATGTTAAAAACAAATAAAAAAGAAAAATATAGAAGGAATCTCAATTATCTGGATTAGGTAAATAGATCACAATGAGCAAAAACCATAAAGTAAAAAAAATGGATACTTTGGCTTCCATTAAATTAAGAAATTCTGTTCACTAATGACGCCATGAAGTGAAAATAGAAGCTACGACATGGATGAACGTTAGTTTCTAAGTATGACAAACTAAGTCCCTACCAGATAACCCCCTGCAGAAGAAGCCACTGAAAATCTTAGACATATGAGAAAACACAGCAGCCTGAAGGTGCTGAAGAATGGACGTCAGAGGAAGGGTTCTGGGAGGAGTATGTACTTTCGGGGAGGACTGGAGACAGGAGCCGTGCAAGTTCTGTAGCCTGCGTGGTGGCGCAGGCGGCAGACGTGGGAGACACCCACAGTCGCCCTGCCTGGAGACCTCTGACAAGTGAGGCTGGGAACCGCGTGCTGAAGAGGGGGAGGGAATCCCGCAAGAGAAGGAGCTAGAGATCGCCCACGTCTTCCGACCCACGTGACTGAGCTCTGAAACCCACGTGTAGGATGGACTAATGACAAAAGATCTGATTCAGACCTGAGTTGCCTTCTAAAGAGTAGAGTTTGTAGTTCAAACAGACCCCAAAAAGAGTATCTGCTAACACATTCAACAATATTTCTCTCTGAGAAATATAATAAAATCTAGAACCTCCTTAAGTTAAAATTCGTAAGACCCAAGACATAATGCAGAGTTAACAGGCCTGCAAAGAATCCAAAAAACCGAACACATTCTCACAGAAAAGGAAATCGGTAGAGCCTATTCTGAGATGAACCAGATGTTCCAACTAACAGACAAACCTTTTAAAGCAGACATTCTATGTATTCTTAATAAATAGATAAAAACATTTTCAATGAGTGAGACATAGTAAGTGTTAACAAGAAGTAATGATAATAAAGTTTTTATTTCCATTTCAAATGGCAGTTTTAGAGCTAAAAAAATCTTTGAATTTAGGAAATAAAATACAGTAGAATGGCTAAAATTAAAAGGACTATTATCATTAAGTGCTAGTGAGGATGTGAAACAGGGGACCTCACACGTTGCTGGCGGGAATACAAAATGATTGGCAAGTTTTTCAAACATCAGGTATGTAATGAACACGTGATACAACAGTTCTCTCAGTATTTGTCAAAGAGAAATGAAAACATGTCCCTGGAAACTTGTACAGAGCAGCTGTGTACTTAATAGTTTGAGCAAAAATCAACCCAGATATCCTCGGACAGCGGGAGAATGGATCCGCTGGTGGTGGTCTGTTCGCCCAACAGAATAGTACTGGGCAATAAAGAAAACGTCTTATTTTTATTAGTAACGTGTATCAGAAATAGCTCAGTGAGTGAAGCCGACAGAGAGATACAAAAGATGCTGTGTTGTAATTCCACTAGAATAGCATTCTACAACAGGCCAAAATTTTGTATTTACTGAGGGCAAAGCAGTGATGACCTGCTTCTGGGTAGAGCGGGGGATGCAGCTCAGGGCCAGAGGGTCGTACTGGATGAAGAAAATATTCTGTCTTTACTGGGTCAGTGGCAAAACACTGCAATAGTCAATCACGCATTGGAGTGTACATCACCTTTGAAGAGTCACGGGGTATTATGTTACAGTTTTAAATTCATTCAACTTTCCTTGACACTGTTCCCCCTTAACTTACATGAATAGATTTCTTTTCATTCCTTATGAAGCCTGTTAGCATCATGGAATATGTGCTGTGACCTGCTGTTTTAGGGGATAAAGCAATAATGAAACAAGGCACTGCCCCCCCCCTTATACCCTTCTGTTAGATACAACAAAAACGGAAGTATCTGTGTCACAAGACTTTAATGATACACGCTGTGAAAAATCCAAAACTGTGCTCGACATTTTACCAATGTATCCTATATGACACTTCTTAAATTTTCTCCATGTTTATTTTTGAGAGAGACAGAGCATGAGCAGGGGAAGGGGCAGAGAGAATGGGAGACACAGAATCCAAAGCAGGCTCCAGGCTCTGAGCTGTCAGCACAGTACCTGACGCGGGGCTCGAACTCACAAACTGAGATCATGCCCTGAGCCGAAGCCGATTGTTTAACTGACTGAGCCCCACAGGTGCCCTACGATAAGTCACTACTTTAAGGCACTTTAAAGTCATGAGAATGAGACCCTTGGAGCTAAATTTCCCTCCAGGAGTCTCTGCCTTGAGTACAACCCATGGGTACTAAAAAGAGTAACACTTTCTTAGTAAATTTAGATTTGAAGAGAATTCTCTTAAACAAGGAGAATTGTCCCGACACATCACTGACTAGTTGTCAGAACTGGGGAGGAACACAGCGCTGCCGAGTGGGTGCAGATTCTGTGGGTGTTTAGAGAACACACGTGCCCACATAACGTCTGTGAGATGCTTACGCCTATTTACTAATAAAATCGAAGCTAAGAGGTGAGACATATTCACACATCGTCACGTCCAGCCGTCTAGACTGAAACCTAAACAAAAGATTGATCTTGTGTTTTATGTTCTTTTTCTTGCCTTCCTCGAGGCTCCTCACAGAATTGATTTATCTGAGCATCTTCTTTCTAAATGAATAGTTTCTAGCAAAGTGTATGCTACAGTTGTTCAAGAGGTGTGGCGACCCTTGACCAACAGCTTCTATAGTAGTCGATCTTTCTTTGAACTTTATACACCTTGAGCCCAATTTGCTGAGTCGGTGTCTTTTTCTCTGATCATATTTTTAACATTTGGAAGCTGCTCTACCTTTTTATGGTGTGTTGATACTACCTCGTGATGTTAAAGGAATAGTTTCCCCAAGCAAGGTTATTCCTTTCGGCACATGGTTTATACTGCATCTTTCCGAGTTCTTTTGCCCCTCTTGGTTTGCCGTTGTCAGGGAGCCACAGGTCCTGAGTTTGAAGAGAATAGTCCAACCAGCTTCGGGCAGGTCGGGCATTTAACACCAAAGCACCAGGGCCAGGGTTCTGACTGACTGGGGGCCTCCCACTCACCCCGCTGCCTCCGCAGCAGGCCCTGCTGGCCCCAGGGTTCACTCGGGTCCTGAGAGAGACTACAGTAGGAGCTCCTCCCCAAGCATGTCATAAAGTCTGAAAACTTATGTGCACCCCTAAAATTCTGAATTGCTTGACAAGAAATGAAAAAGCTGCACACCCAAGCGCTAGCGCTGGTTTGGAGAAGAGCCCAGAGTCCTCCTGCGTTGGGCCCAAGGAAAGCTCTGTCTCTCCACCGAAGCAGCCCTTCTTCCGTTCACTGCTGCCCGCTCCAAGTGCTGGCCTTCACCCGTGTGTGGCTGTGGGCTCCGGGAGATCACAGCACTGCAGCCCCGTGCGGGCATCTGACGTAGGCTTTACCACTCATTGGGTCCTGCCTCCCTTCCTCGATTTCCATTACTGTAACAGGCTTGGAAGAAAGCACAGGAAGAGGATCTGTTTCACGTTTCGTGCATAACACAGTATGATGCATGGCCAAGGTATTTAAGCTCACCAGCCTCTCAAGCTGTATAGTCCCCTGACTTTGTATTTAATTCCTCAGAACACCGTAGTATCCAGAAAGATCCCATCAGATGATTTATAGATGGTCTTTCAAATCAATAAACTCGGAAAAAAAATTAAAATATCCTGGAAAGGTATTTATACTTATATACAGGAGATTCAGCTGGCTACCAGAATTTTAAATATGTAGATGGATACGTGAGCCACGTATTAATATAAATTATGTACAAATATGTCTTTGTCATTAGAGAGAAATATCCTTTTATGACTAGGGTTACTGAACTAATTTGTTGAACTTATTTTGCATTTCAAAATTAGTGTTAATGTGAATGCTGGAATAGAAGGGTCCCTGTAATTGGATTACCAGAATATCTGAGTGTTAGAGAAGATGTGAAAAATTACTTCCAGTTCTATTAGATTCAAAAAGATTTATTGAGATCCTGAAATATCATACTTGCCAAAGGGGAGAACTGTCTTCCAAACTCATCTTTCTTTTCTAAATTTGGTTGTCCAAAATCACTGCATTTGCGGCAATTAATAAAAATCTCTGGCAAGGCATACCGAATGTTCTGCCGAAAGCTGCAAGCACTCTCCCCTAAAGACTTGGAATGACACTAAATTAACATGAGGGAGGAAAGGAAGAATTAATTAGTGTTTGATAGCAGAGCATTAGATGTTGATTTATTGGTCAGGACCAACATTAGCTGAGTTTACTTTATAAACCTCAAACCATATCCTTCCCAGGCTCATCCTCATCACTACCATAAATTGTCTGTATATTAACTGATAGTAATTTGTTAGAAACAAACATAAGGGGCTCAAAGTCAGATGGGGACACAGGCATGGATGTGCAAATCTCCTCTTATTAAAATGACCAGAGGAATGTAACAGCCAGGAGGAAATTGCGTTCGCAGAGGAAACGGAAGAACTCGGTTAACTACAAGCAAGCGAAAATAGAAACAAAGCTGGAATTATAACATTACTGCCAGACACAGTAGTGTTTGAGGCAATAAACTTTAAAAAAATAATGAGGCTGTTTACTCTTGATAAATGTTACAATTTGTTACAATTCACATAAAAGCTGTTTTTTTAATAACTAGATTTTATTTTTCCTAGATTTACTTTTATATTGCTGATTTTACAATTCTGATTAAAGTTGACCTGAATGGGTCAGTTTTATCTGTACTATTCTAGTTCTTTTATTTTTCCTTTTTTTTTTTTTTAGAAGAAGGGGTAATATTTTTTACAGATGCATAATGAACTGGAGTGAGTCAAGACCAATGAAGCAAAGACCTATGTACATGGAATAATTCATTTCACTTTTTATAACATTTTGAAAATCTGTAGGTACAGAGCAGTGGTATCATATAAATACATGCAGAAATTTATTTCATTATTAGTAGAATTGTATTGGGTCAGTAAAATTGGGAAACTGAAACGCATAAATTGTTGTGCTTAAGATCATGTTAGAAAATTGTAGGCCAAGATATTTACAAATGCAAGGAGAATGTGGGAAAAGCTGACCTACAAAGTAATTGACAGTAGTGAATTATAGTTTATAAAATAAGGAAATGCATATATCATAAGTCTCTCTTGATGTAAAAACTCAAATAAACTAACAGGGGAGAAGGGAAAACTTTTCCTTACAGTATAATTCCAAGAATGTAAACACAGAAGGAATGACAGTGAAAATAGAAAGTCATTGTTTACAAACACCGCAATCAAGTTTGTTTCAGTCAGGAATTGTCGGAGATGCTGGGGCGCCTGGTGGCCCGGCCGGCCCCGGATCTAATGCCCTGAGAAAGGCACAAATTCCGTGGAATTCTTGTACAACAAGGTCTCACCAGAATTTCATCAGAAATGTCAGACAAACCCAACATGAGGGGCATTCTAGAACATAGCTAGTCAGTACACTTTACATTTCCAAATTTCAGGGTCCCCTCCGGACTGGACAAGACACGAGACAGTCTGTAGGCATGGGGGCCGGGGGTTCCCTCTGTTATGCCCAAGTTTCAATATCGTCCCCAAAAACCAGAGACCGCCAGGGAGACTGAGTCACGCATGCAAAAACAAAGGGCTTTATTATTATGGGCTCGGGATCGGACTCACAGACTTCACCATCACAGTGGATCCATGCTGAGAGCCCCGAACAAAGGCGGGGTAGGGCCTTTATGGGTTTGGGAAGGGGGAGTTACAGGGAATTGTAACACAGGGATAGAGATCCAATCACAACATTTAGAGTATTGACCAGTTACAGAGTGGACCCAGGACCCTCACGTAGGGCGTGACTAGCCTTAAGCAAAAAACGATTATCTACAGCTTCTATCTCTAGGCCTGCCCTTAGGAATGTTCAGGGTGTCAGCTGGCCTTTCCCCATTGAGTGTTGAAAGAGTGGTCTCTCCTGCCTTGGGCAACGTGTGCCCTTCTATTGTCTAATGATTCTGAGAAACCGACACCTAGGCCTCCAAGGTCAGAGGGGAAACTTGAAGCCTGTCATGGAGTCAGTTTGATTCAGACCTGCGTCCTTACACCTCCTGGGACGGGAGCCAGAGCAGTGGTTGGGGAGTTGACAGAATTCAAACAAGGTCAGTAGACTACTGGGTAGCATTTTATTTGTGCCAGCGTTCTGCGCGTGACGCTGTATTGTGGTTATGTGAGAGAGCCTGTGTGAAGAGCTACTGGGATTTTTTTTCTACCTTGAAGAAATCATGAAAATTGATACTTTAAAAATTCTGTGAGATGACGGCGTCCCACAAGCACTGACACAAGAAGGCTGTCTTCTCTTCTGTGATACTGGCCCCCGTGCTTGCGTCTCCAATATCCACTCCTCCTTGGGGAAAAGTGAAGTTTCTTAGTGCCTTATGGGGTGAGGGGCAGTAGTGCAGCCTCTCTGTCTGTCTGTGTCTGTGTCTCCGTCTGTGTCATGCAGGGGGCTGCTGCCCTCCCAGGGGTGTTTGGTTGGGGTCTGTCACTTCGAAGCCACAGAAGAACCATCGGCCTTAGCAGGAGGTAACGTGTGGAGAAACGGCACCGAACGATCTCCTGCGTGTCCGATCCGGCTGTGGGCCCTGTAGACCTTGCCCCAGAGTGGAGATCTCTTCCATTGTTGAAGAAAGCCGGAGCTGGGCTCCTCCTCGCTCCTGAGCTCGGCGCTGCCCTACGGTTATGCCAGCATCCTAGTGGTACACGTGTGGAGCATTAGGAATTTTAAAAGCCTTCTTCCACCAACTAAAATCAGCGCATTTGAAAACCTTACTCTGCCATTTTCAGTCTGTTCTTGTGAGTCTATTTCTCCACCTCAAGATGGTGTAATATAGTTTTTCCCATTTCAAATATGTAAAATAAGTGCTGTAAGTAGTTCCTGTAACAGAGTAGGCCCTCAGGGTTCCTCCCATGGTATCGTGAACCCTGGGAGCCCGTGGCATGAGGTACAACTACCTGGGGGGCCTTCTTAGGAAGCAACTATCGGGAGAGACGCAGCCCGAGCATGGACAGTCCCGCCATTCATGGGCCCCGGGGACATGGACAACAGCTACCGTCTTCCCTGGTTTTGCCCCAAACTCCGGGCCAACCCGAGGAAGCTTGTATGCACCTTGAACAATCACATACTTCTCTTGCTTCCCTTTATTTTGGTTTCGATTATTTTCTACCATTAAGAAAAGTGTAACAATTTATAACCGTCCTCACGTTAACAGTTTTCAGCTCCTTTGCCTGTGGTCGTTCCCCTTCCCCCCCGCCCCCCATCAGGTTCCGCAGACAGATTTGTCGCATAAAACTACATGTCTGAGAACTGACGACGCCGGCACCGTGTTCTGGACTCTGGCTGTGGTGACCCTCCCGCTAAGAGCATCGCGGGTCAGTGAGGAAGGCAACCCCTACGGGGACAGGAACCGGGTCCCGGGGTGTAGAAGAGTGGGAGCATGGAGGAAGTGGGTTTAGGAGTGAGGGACAAGTGGCCAGGCAGGTGTCCGGGGTCGGGGTGGGGAGAGTGCTTGGGGTGAGCATCGAAGGGTGCGGGAAAGGTGCAGCAGGTTTGGCTTCGAGTGTGTGTGACCCGGGTGGGCACGCAGGGCCCTCACTCAGAGAGGACCTGGGCTTGGTTTAATGCTCCGATGACCCCATCTTGAAATCCTTAGTAGTTTTTGGACAAGAAGCTCCACGTTTTCACGTTGAACTGGCATACAGCCTACACGGCTCGTCCAGGAGTCAGGGAGGACGTTGTGGAAAGGCACAGAGACCTCAAAGAACGCGGTTGGCTGAGGCCTGGCCGTGGGCTCAGCGTGACTGCACCTGAGCGTGAGGTGGGAGCCTGGCTGGAGAAGGGCTGGTAGGTGAAAGCAGGACCTTCTTTGAGGATGGGCTACGTTTACAGAGAACAGGGCTGGCCCTGACCTGTAAAGAAAGCACATACTTACAGAGCCAACAGAAGAGGACTCTATAAAGGAGATGAAGAAGATGCTCATGAAAGAAACAGGAAGCAGAGGCAGGGTTTTGAGAATTTGGTAGGGTAGCCCGTGGGGGTCTGCAATACGGAGAACACGGAGCAGGCCTACGCATCATTTGTGAGAGAAGTTGGTTTCCGTGGGCCCACGCCCTGCTGACAAAAGAGAAGCGATTCGTGAGGCAGCCACAGAGTCACAGCAGAGAAAGGGAAGTGCTGACGGATGGAGCGAAACCTCAGATCCTCTCCAGCTCCGCCTCCTTTCGTCCTTCCCACAGGCACCGGCTCCTTTGTTCTGCATCCTCAGCACCTTGAACTGGCTTCCAGGAGATTCGCGTTGGCCTGTCGCCAGCGGGCCCGGTGTTCCCGCCTGGGCAGCGCAGTCTCCTTCAGAGCCACGTTCCGTGGTTTCCCCTTCTTGTCAGTCTACTGCCTGGCTTCCCGGAGCTCCCGAAGGACGCGCTTTCCTCATCTCAGCACACTTTCCATCGTCCTTCCAGACCGAGCCCGCCCACAGAATTCGCTCCAAGGATTAATTTTTCTTTTATTCTTTTTAAAAATTTTTTTAATGTTTTTATTTTTGAGAGACAGAGAGACAGATCATGAGCAGGGGCGGGGCAGAGAGAGGGAGGGAGACACAGAATCGGAAGCAGGCTCCAGGCTCTGAGCTGTCAGCACAGAGCCCAATGCGGGGCTCAAACTCACCAACTGTGAGATCATGACCTGAGCTGAAGTCGAACGCTTAACCGACTGAGCCACCCAGGCGCCCCAACTGTTAATTTTTCTTACAACTTGTATTATAACTATTACAAGTTCCTAATAAATGACTCAACTGAACTATCCCTAATTTGCATTTTTGCCCAGGCCCCTAATCCCTTCTGAGAAAAACAAAAAATGCTCATTTACTCACACTTGAGGTACTGTGTATCATGCGACTTGTCATCTTATCTTAACTTGGTTCAGAAACTGCATCCACGTGCCCCTGGGGACCAAGCAGACTCATGGGGGCACCACAGGATATTTTCAACTTTGAAGGACACAGAGATACTTAACGTCAAACACAGCCGCCCTACTGGCTTAAATAATTGATAGTTCCAACATCAGGTCACACTGCAGCCCTTCCAGTAACACGACCTCTTCACAAAGCGGGAGTGTAGATGGTAGCTGTGATTACAAAGCATGTACGCTGAAAACGTAAATCAAGAAAATGAGGAAAGAGTTTTCATGGTGCCCAACAGGTGTACATTTTCCACGAGTGGTAATTGACTAGAAGATAAAATAATATTTTTCTTCCAACTTATGTGTGTGATTTTTTTTCCAACGGCCCCTAAGTTGTTAGGATATAAACGTATTGAATTTTTTGGACTTAACTACTTGAGGAGCGGAGCTGTGTTTATTTTGAGTGGGGCACACAGCAAGTCCTGCGGAGATCATCAGGCAGTGTGCAGGTAGAGGAAGCTGAAGATGTCTGCCCTACCTCCCTGGGCCAGGGACGGGGGGAGCCAGCAGCTAAGACCACACTCTCCCGTCGGGCTTGCTCTCTGAGGAGGGGACCCCATGGCGGAGCGGCCCTGAGATGGAGAGGGATTTGGGATCGTGGTGGGGAAGCCGGGGGGCAGGGCGCGCTTGGACTGAAGACCTGCCTGCAGCTGGCCAGTCTTCAGCACTGAGTGGTGCGGAGACCAGCTGGCCGCTCCTCAGGGGACAGAGCTGTCACCGAGAGGGGGAGACCCCTGCGGACATCCTGCGTCAGCCGCGTCACTGCAGGGCCCCCAGGCTCCGTGTGAACGGACGATGCCCCAGCTCCAGCCCACGGAAATGTTTGCTCGTGTGTCTTTATAAATCTCTACATCCTTTTAAAACTCCATTTTAATGTTTGTTTATTTTTGAGAGAGAGAGAGAGAGAGAGAGAGGGAGAGAGAGAGAGAGAGAGAGAGAGACAGCACAAGAGGGTGAGGGGCAGAGGGAGAGGGCGACACAGAATCTGAAGCCCGCTCTGAGCTGTCAGCACAGAGGCGGATGCCGGGCTCAAACCCGTGAACTGTGAGATCGTGACCTGAGCCGAAATCGGATGCTTAACGACCGAGCCCCCCAGGGCCCCTAAGTTTACATCTTCATTGAGCTCCGCCAGCCCCTGTCTTTACTGCAGAGCTGGTGCATCTTGGACCTTTGCACTCAAAGGAGCCCAGTCATCATATTAGAGCCTGTCATAGCCCGTGCTCCCTTTCAGGGTTTTATATATACTTTTAATTTCCCCAATACAAGCTTTTGTGGCCAAGGTTACCTATTTTACGTAAACCCCACAATATTAGTCACATAATTTTTTTATTACAAAATAGGACTTAACATATGGCAGGTCAAATGTTTTGAACCTTATCAATTCTGCTGCCTTGTTTGAAATGCAAGAAAAATTATGTCCGCTGAACAGTAAACAGTGCAGGGTTATCTACAGTGAGTCATAGAAGCATAGCACAGGTCAGCCTTCGTTTGTCGATTCCAGAACACGGACGTTCCACACCCCATGGAGGTGCCGATGCTTACCGAGCGGCCCCTGTTTGAGCCCGAACCGCCATCACTGCCATCGCTAACCGCCTCTTAACTGATTATAGCCCAGTATAAGTTAGCGTGGTATTTGTTCCGTGTGTCTTAGCCCAATAAAACTGCATTCTGTAAAATCAGCATTTCATTGTAATACAAATTAAAATATTAATCTTAAAGAGGTGTTTGCTCAGATAGCTCCTAAAGGGGTAAGACCCTTGATTCCGGGTATTAGGACACAAGGAGGTACATCAAGGGAAAATTCCAGTTAAGTATCTCCCTTTTGATGAATTTATCAAAGTCTTTTGATTCTGTTTCTAAAAAGTATACACACACACACACACACACACACACACACACATATTTGTTTTCACATGGCGCGTGGTTAGCAGATCTTGTCTTGTAGGTCTCCTTTACCACGTTCTTATCATCTGCCCCATTCTATCTTGCAGTCTCTGTAGTCTTCAGGGAGGTTATTTTTCTTCAGAAATTCCATTGTCTTTTGGAGAAACATATTATCTCTCATATTATCAAAGCCAGATACTTATTGACCCGGGATCACTAATGATTAATGGCAGTTAGATCTGAAGACTGTGGTTTTGCTTATTGGGTTCTTATGCTACTTGTGTGATTCAGATCGCGTGTCCCAGAGGAAGGGCCGGCGAAAGCCAGATGAACATTTATGAGGACATAAATAAATATGCATGTTTCTACAGAACTGTTTCACTTATGTGGACTGGTACATATATTAGGTATCCATCCAGTATTTCATCTAATCATTGGAAGAGTCTGTGATCTATCTTTCTTACATAGATAGCTACGCATATTTGTTTTTCATTTTCTAAATATTTGCTTAATTTTTAAAAGTGCATCCAGGCTACATCGTCAGAATTCTCTAGGATTCATGTAATTTAATTCACATGTAGCGAACTCAAGATGAATTTGCAGTTCAGCATATGACCACATAGATATTTATAATGTTTCTTCCTCCTTAGTCTCTGGATGGAAATTTTCTCCCAAGGTTTTAAAATAAAAAATTCCTTAAGGGTCTGTTAAAATTTTCTGATTGGTTCTGCACAGGTCAATTGACTACTATATTACACTACCATGGACCGGTCTCATTTTGTCCTTCATTGATTTATTGGTGTAATTTTTTTCATTTTAAACAGACTGACCTGAAATGGAAACTTGCTGGGAACGTAAATGTGGTGCATGCTGAGTGTCTCACTTGAGAGGGTGGTTGTTCTCAGTCAGTATGTTCTACATCAATGTATGGTTTTGACACATGATTTATTTGTTTAACAAGTATTTTGTGCAAAGCACTGCAGAAGTATGGCCTTAGAAAATAAACCAGGGGCGCCCGGGGGGCTCAGTTGGTTAAGTGTCTGACTTCAGCTCAAGTCATGACCTCACGGTTGGTGGGTTCAAGCCTCGTGTCAGGCTCTGTGCTGACAGCTTGGAGCCCGGAGCCCACTTCAGATCCTGTGTGTCTCTCTCTCTCTGGCTTTCCTCTGCTTCCTTTCTCTCCATCTCTGTCTCTGTCTCTCTCTCTCTGTCTCTCTCTCAAAAGTAAGTAAACATTTAAAAATATGTTTAAAAAAAGAAGAAACCTAAATTTTGCCCTCAACAGAGACTGGATTTCATTGTGATAAGTAGCAGACCCATTACAGCATACACGGGGTTGAATAATGGCCTAAAGATGGGGTGCAGAAGGAAAACATGGTGGTGAAAGGGGGCTTCCTCTAGGGTTGTGCATTTAGGCTGCACCATAGTCTGCGTGTAATAATGTGCTCCAATATACACAGAGAGGAGTAAGAGTATACACATGTACATGTAATACTATATTTACATTTTAGATAAGATAAAATTTTTAAATTGTCACAATTCTATTCTAAGAAATACTGGGTTAATAACTTTATGTATTTCCTCCGAGCTTTTTTTCCTATGAATTTGAAATTTTACATAATTGTAATGGAAGATAAAATAGAAGTCACTGGATTTCCTAAAAGCTGCTATTATTATACCACCAACAGCGCTGCAGGTCCGCACAGCCACCATCGTGGGTCAGAGCGGACCTTCCCGAGCACCTGCTACATGTGTTTGTCCCAACTTTCCCCTGCACTCACCCTCTCTGCTGGCCCATCGGTGACTCACTCTTGTGCTCCTGTTTTGGAAAACACAGTCGTGCGTATATTTTTGTCCCCACCACATTTTAAAGTACTTCCTTAGAAGAGGTTCCAAAAAGCGCAACAAACGTTATGCACATGATTGATGGCTCGTCACCTTCAAGCTGCATTTCAATAACGAGACTAAGACTGATCCTTGTCTGAGGATAGGAAAGAAGCATATGAGAGAGGCCAGCAGATGAGGCCCCGGCCTCCTGAGACAGGAAATACTGGGCCAGGGACGTTGTTAAAGTGCTGAGCGCTTCTCCTGAAGACCATCGGGCAGATGCTGACAAGAATGCGCATGTACTGAGAGTTGAGAGGGTGACTGGGAAGAATATTCAACCAAACAAACTTCTGTGGAGAAAATACATGCCTGGGAGGGAAAAATCATATACTTGTTAAAGATCACTTTGATGGCGTCTGCCCAGTAATTAAATATAACATCTTTTAAAATCCCAATCCTTATAGGTCTAACAGGAGAACAGGAGAAACCTAATGGAGGACCAGAGGGAGGGGAAGAGGGAAAGAGCGTTGGGGAGAGAGAGGGACGCAAAACTTGAGAGACTATTGACTACTGAGAACGAACTGAGGGTTGAAGGGGAAGGGGGAGGGGGGAAAAGAGGTGGTGGTGATGGAGGAGGGCACTTGTGGGGAAGAGCACTGGGTGTTGTATGGAAACCAATTTGACAATAAACTATTTTAAAAAATAAAATAAAATAAAATCCCAATCCTTATACTGTCATATCGATATGTAAACACGCTTGCCCCAAATCATATTAGAGGTTTTATCAGTCACCTACTTTATTTCCTCGCGCTTTTGAAAACCCGGTAGCTCCACAGATAAAAACGCGTCTTGCATCATCTGAGACTTCCGGTAACGGTAACGTCACAGTGGACCCACTGTCACCACCACCCCCTCGCAGGACTCTCTGCCAGTTCACAGTTTCCCATCCTACAAACACGTTCATCAAATGACTCTCCGACGCCTCTGTATCAAAACTCGATATGAATACGTAATTCTCTGCCCAAATCGTGCATCTTTTCCTGCGACCAGTGAGCCATTAAGTGCAACTTTGATCAGGGCACTACTCCATTACAAACAAACGCAAACAAACAAACAAACAAAAAACAAAAACAAAAAAAACCGAAGAAAATCTGGAAATGCAGAAATCCCAGAGCCGCTGCAGCACCTGACCACAGCGCTGTACCCGGAATGGGTCACGCTCCCTACCACCCTGAAGCCTGCACCTCGGGTCCCTGCCCAGAAATGCCGTGGCCTTGGCTACAGCAGCCTCTCCATCTCTTCTGAATGTCACTCGTTGAAGTGCTCACTGTTTTGCTGTTGACAAGGGCGTCTGGGAACCCGGAACAAAGGAGAACTCAGAAGGGCGCGGTTCATATCGGATGTCAGCGGCAACAACAAAACCCGATCCAGTGGCAGACAAGCCCCTCTTGTATCCATTTATCTTCTTCATTGTCTCCCACTTGCTGACCTGGGTCTTGCAGCCTGGGCACCTTTACTTAATCCCAAACCTCCCAGATGTGGCAGATGCACAGCGCTGTCCTGAGATCTGCACCTCGATGCCAGCGTGTACGTGAGTTAGGAGCCCCTGAAGTTGTGGGGTGCGAAGGCGTACCTCTCTGCTCCGCCCCCCGGGCACAGCAGTGGTCCCACCATCCGCACAGCTTGTGCAGGGAGCAACCTGGGCTTTGTCTCTGACCCTTGCTTTGTCTCTGTCTCCTTCATCCAATCAGACTTCGAGTCCTGAGGCCTCTAGTTCTCTCTGGCTCCCCTCCTCCCCTTGGGCAAAACTTATTTATCTCCTAGGTCATTCCAGAACCTAAACCCATACCCCACACTTGAAAACATGATCTGAGCTGGTGCTCACACCCCTCCCGCGGTTCTCTTTCGATTTTAGAATAAAGCCCAATCTCTTAACATGTTCTAAAAGATCCGAGGGCCCTGGCCTCCACTTTCCATTCCAGGTGCACCTGTCATCTCATCTTTTCCTCCGCAGCCTTATCACATAGAGCCTCTTGTCTGTGCCTGAGCACAATTCCAACCCCTCTTTTCTCTACACCCTTCTCTCCCACCTGCCCTTCTGCCCAGAACCTGTTGCTGACCAGCTCCGACTCATCTTGATGTCTCAGTTGAGGTGTCATTTCTTGGGAAGACACACGCACGGTGATTATGTTGCTGGGCCACTCATCTCGTTTGAATGGGAAATAAGAATGACGGCGACCTCAGCAGACACATGATGTTCTAGGTCCAAGTGTCTCTTGAAGTTGTTCAGTGTGGTGGTCCTTTCTGCGGGGTCTCAGGTAACCCCATAGCCCCTGATTTCCTGATTCGTTAGCAACTACAAGACAGTATTTTCATTTATTTCACTTGTGTGTTACCTCCATCATGCTTGGAATATGGGTCTTCAGGAGAAAGCTAGAACCTCCATCCTGTTCAGCAGTGCGTGTGTAGACACCCACCGGATACTGTTTCTTGAAGTTCATACTCCTTCCCGTGTCAGTCTTGGAGCCATTCCGTGCGTGACTGGATGAAGACAGACACCCCAGTATTTATCACAACGTGCCAGTCAGGCGTTACCTGCCCTGGGGGAGCACGTCTGGAGTTTTGCTTGTCCATAAGACTCTCTTCCTCTAGCAACAACAAGAACTTCCTCCCTGGGGCACAGCCTGCTCCTTCCCCACATCGTGCCGCTGCAGTGACAGGCTGTCAAGTGGAAGAGAAAAAGCTTTACCAGGCTGGCCACACACACGAATATTCTCTGTTCTGATCCTGGTGTCTTGTCCCAAGCCTGGTTCTGAATAGTCAAACGTGGGAAGTCCGGAAGGTGTTGATCTGGGGCCGTCTCCGGTTGACACCACCCACTGTCAGCTCTCCAATGTTGACTCGTTGGGATGTGACTTTTTTATACCTTTGATTTTGTCGTGATATTAATAACAAATATGTATTAATCCCTGTTATAAGAATTTTATTAGGTAATTCTTAAAGACCGGAAGTTCTACAGGCAGAATTCTCTCTCCATCCTAAAGTACTTATGTACTGCATGCTGTGATGGCCAGGCTGTGTGAATCAGACAGACAATTTCATGTTGCTCTCCTCCACATGTTTGTGTGGCTTAAGATAATTCCAGAACAAAAGCATTTTTTAAAAATCTGCCAAAGCCAAATGTATGTATTTTTGCTGGAGGAATTTCAGGGGAATGGTCCAGGGCTGAGGGACTAATGCTGTGACATCAATTTGCTCCCTAAAGAGGCTGTTGTAAGTGAGCGCTATAATTTTATGAATAGATTTATCTCATCATGCAATTTTTATTATAGTTTTAATATGTATAATGTTATATTTTTCTTTGGATGTCAGCATTATTACATGAATTTAAAAGTTTTGTGCTTTGAATTTTTAGAGTGAACATTTCAGTTCATGTATTAATCTTTTTTTAATAAAGAGCTTCTTAGAAGCTTTTCTGCAGCTGAAAATAATTAAATCCTCTCATAAAATTGAAGTGCACAAACTCCTCGGTAATACAAATAATTATTCTGCGGATGACAATGTGTAGAATCTCGCCTTTTTAAATTCCAGGTGTTTCTAAGGGAAGCCTTCCCTTAATCAGGTTAAGCGCTTCATAATTTAGAGTCAAATTTACATAGGTAAAGTGAGTGGTCCTTCCTTGAAAAACAAGTATATAAAGAAACCCTATTTCAAATTTATATGAATGCTTTTAAGCATCTTAGAACAAAAGCGCACTATGTTTTTAATGAATCATATGGGGATGATCAAAGAATATGATTTATTTCTCTCATTAAGTACATTACTTTTTTACTACTTCAGTTGAATATTCATGAGTTCATTTTAATCATTAAGTGTAAACTATAAGGAAAAATGTCCTTTTTAAAGGTCATTTATTTAAATTTTCAATAACCTATCATGGAAATTAAAAGTATAACATATGCAATAAAATCAATAATATTGTAATAATGCTATATCGTGACAGGTGGTAAGTACACTTACTGTTGTGAGCACTGAGTAATGTATAGAACTGTTGAATGATTGTATTGTACACCAGAAACTGATAGAACATTGTATGTCAACTATACTTCAGTAATAATTTTTTCAGTAAAATGATACCAATTCTGACATTGGTTTTCCGGGCATTTTCTTGGTTTTAAAGTGGTCCCTGGCTTCTTTTAAAGAGGTTGTTTTTTTGTTTTTTTTTTTTTGGTTCATATTTAATATATACATACTATCAGTGACTAAAACAACCTAAACAGGTTTTTTTGTCTGTTTGTTTTTTGGGTTGAAAACTAAATTCTGATATAGAATTTACATGATAGTGTAAGCTAGCACTTTTTCTCATACTTCCTTTGTTTCCTACAGCGTATGCCCACAGTTCAGAGGGCTCTGCATTCAACTCTTTATTTTACCCCTTTGAGGGCATGGGACAGGAAACGTAATTGCCTACCTGTCTTATCGCCATAAAAGTCTTCACTTAAACTGTACAATTGAGGACGTGCGATCATAATTTCTGTCCTTACCAATCAACCCATAGGTTGCCTTCTAATATCTTAAATCCAGCTCCTCTTTGTTTTAGCCCCTTCTTCCCTGCGTGGCCAAATCAAACATACAGTGAAGGAGACCTTGCTATAGGCTCTGTGCCAAAAATAGAAGTATTTCAAAAAATAAGTGAATGAATCAGTGAACGAGTCCATTAATAAAAAGACAAATTGATGGCCAGACAAAGCACAACATGGAAAATTATCAGGGAAAAAGAAGGGCATTACATAATGTTTAAAGGATCAGTTCTCCAAGAAAACATAACAGTCATTAACATGTAAATGCATTTGACTGATGTCACAATACATGAGGCAAAAACTGAGCTGGAAGGAAAACCAGATGAAATTCTCGTATGCAGAGACGTCGGCACCTCTCTATCAGTGGTTGACAACTCCAATAGACAGAAAATCACTAAGAACGTAGTTGAACTCAAAACCACTAAGGCTCAACTGGGTCTAATCGATATTTATAGAACTTTATCCAACAAGAGCAGATTGCATATTCTTCTAAAGCTCTGATGGGACATGTACCAATATAGACTAGACACTGGACTATAAAACAGACCTTGAAAGACTAAAAGAATATTGATCTTATGAAGAATGTTCCCCTACTAACATGGAATTAAACTTGAAATTCGTAACAAAAAGATAGCTGGGAAATCCTCAAATATTTGGAGATTGAAAAACATACTTGTAAATAACACATGGCTCAAAGAAGAAATCCTAAGAGAAAGTTGAAATGTTTTGAATTAAATGTAATAAAAAAATACAGCTTTTGAAAATCTGTGGGATATGGCAAAGTCCATGCTTAGAGGGAAATTTTTGGCATTGAGTGCATATATTAGAAAAGAGGATTTAAAATTCAGTGATCTAAGATTCTATCATAAGAAAATAGAAATGGAAGAGCAAATTAAATACAAAACAAGCAGAAGAAAAAGAAAAAAATCAGAAGTCAATGGAATTGAAAACAACTTTATTCATTTTTAACAACTTTATTTAGAATTACCAAAAACTTGGGAGCAAGTAGGATTATTCTGATATGAGGTTGGGTAAACAGAGTGGTATATCCATGTAGTGGGATACTATTTAATGGTTTAATAAGTGAGCTATCAAGCCATGAAAGACACACACACAAAACACCTTAAATCCAGATTGTTAGTCAAAGGATCAAGTATGAAAATCCATATATTGTACAGTTCCCACAGTGTGACCTTTTGGAAAGGCAAAACTGTAAAGAGAGTAGAATAGTAGATAGTAGAAAGGAGAACAGATCTATTCTGTATGACACTATAAAGGTGGATATATGGTGTTCACAAAAAATGAACCCTAATTTATGGACTTTGGCCAATTGGCTCATTAATTTTGACAAAGACACTACGCCAATGCAGGATTTTAACAGAGAATTTTTGCCAGGGATCAGGGAAATCATACGGGGCCTCATTGTCATTCAAAAGTACTTTCTGTACTTTTTTCTATAAGCCTAAGATTACCTACAAAATAAAGTATTTAAAAAATACTCCTTGGGGCATCTGGGTGGCTCAGTAGGTTGGGCGTCCGACTCCAGCTCATGTCATGATCTCACAGTTTGTGAGTTTGAGCCCTAAGCTGGGCTCTCAGCTGCCTGGAGGAGCCTCCTTTGGATTCTGTGTCTCCCTCTCTCTCTGATCCTCCCCAGCGCTCACTCGCGCTCTGTCTCTCTCCCTCAAAGGTAAATAAACATTAAAATTTTTTTATTTTTTTAAATGTTTTTTATTTGTTTTTGAGAGACAGAGAGAGACAGAGTGTGAGCAGGGGAGGGTCAGAGAGAGAGGGAGACACAGAATCCGAATCAGGCTCCAGGCTCTAAGCTGTCAGCACAGAGCCTGATGCAGGGCTTGAACCCACGAACTGCGAGATCATGACCTGAGCTGAAGCTGGACACTCAACCAACTGAGTCACCCAGGCGCTCCTAAAATTTTTTTAAATAGTCCTTAAACTGTATCCTAAAGTGGGTGCATTTTATATTTTTAAAATTTTTACCTCAAACCTGATTTATAAATTGGGGGGAAAAGAGGAATGAATGAGTAAACTTTGATCAACTCTGTATAGCTCTTGTCTCTAATTCCTAAATAACCACAGGTTCTTTGCAAGGAGGGGACAGAACTGTGAGAAGCTTGATACAGTTTAAAAGAAACTAAAGCAAGGATGGATAAGAACCACACAAACTTTGTAATTAAAAGTGTGCTATGCATTCAATAACGATAAAAGACTGTGAAGTTTAAAGAATTTGTCATATCTTGAAATAAAATCTCAGTGTGGAAATTTAAGGAATAATTAATACTACTAATTTAAGAAATAACTATATCAGAAGGTACCGTTGAACATTCAGAAAATAGAAATGGATCCCAAGTGAGAAAGAATCAGGATGAGGCTCTCACTGAAGGCATTTACAGCAGGGAGTGTGGGGTTTGGAGTCTCGCTGTCTGGGGTTCTTTTCCAAATAGTTTACCAGTGTGACAATTATTCAAAATCTCTAAGACTCTGTCACTTTCCATACAATGTGGAGAGTAGCAGTATCTTCTCTCAGAGACATGGACAGTAGTACCTTCTCTTGGAGACACAAGTTAAACAGTACGTTTAAAAGGTCTAGCATTCCTATTTTTAGTAAAAACTCAATAAAATGTATTATTAGAAGTAATATATCATCATGAGCCTTCTTTTTAGCAAAGTGTCCTTCCCCCACGATTTCATGAGAAGAAAGGGTCCACATCCGCAGAAGTGGTTGGCAAGTTTTAGGAAATCATGATCAGTTGTGACTATAACAGATCTAGTACATTAGGTATATAAATTTGATTTTTGTAAGTCAGATGTTTTCCTCGAACTTTACTTATGTATACGCTTTTTAAGAACAATGGCTTCTTATGAAATTGCAAACATTCATGATTTTTAATATCTTATCATCAGTGACAGTCTAAACACTATGATAGATAGGTACTTAAATTTCTTTTTTAGTTTGGCATAATTTCAAACTTACAGAAAGGTTTCAAAAATAGTATAAAGGATTTCCAAACACTTTCCGGAGTCCTCAGTGGTTAACGTGTAACTACATTTGCTTTATTTACATTTACTACATTTTCTCCTTCTTTCTCCACACGTATACATGTGATATTCCTGAAAAATTTAAGAGGAAATTGCCTATATGATGATCCTTCCCTACAAATCCCTGTATATTTCCTTTAAAAAAAAAAAACATTCTTTCACAAAACGACATTGTGACCATCAAACTCAGGAAATTAGCATTGATATGATCCTACTCTCACGTCCAGATTTTACCAGTTGTCCCTGTAATGTCACTTACATTTATACTCAAGATGATTGGATTCATTTGGCTATTATGTCTCCAGTTTCACTTCATTTGGAACCGTTTCTGCTTTTTATAGATTTTCATATATTAATATTTTACAAAAATATTGTACACACTTTGTAATGTGTCCCTCCTTTGGGCTTTGCCTGATGTTTTCTCATGGTTAGATTCAGGTTACATACTTTTGGCAGGAATACCACAAAAAAATGATACTGAGTTTTTCTTTATCCATCCTTTTAGAAGGCAAATGCTGTTTATTAACCCCATTACTGCGGTGTTAATTTGATTATCTGTTTAAATAATGCAGACCAGATTTCTCCACTGAAAAGTTACTATTTACCCTCTGTATTTAGTCTGTCATTGGATACTCTGAGATGTTAAAAAACCTTGTGACTCCTCAAACTTTCAGCCACTCATGTTAGCACTAATTGATGGTTCATATCAATGCCTAAATCAGTTATCATAGTATGATTTTGTTTTAGTTAAATTTATCAGTCACTAAATAGTCATGACCCCTTGTAGATGGACATGGCCCGAAAGGTCGTCATTTCACAATGCAGCAGAGGTGGGTAGGCCCACGTTCTCAGCCCAGTCAAAGCCAAGTGCTCTTTCCATTGACAAGGTAACTGAGCCCATCACACCTGTGTTTAAATTGTGATATTGTCACTTACTAGCCATCACACTTTATGCAAAACACTTAACCAATTCACAGGGGTTTTTTCTGTTTAAGAGGAATGAAAATATGTCTAGTAAGTTTTTCTTTTTAGAGGAGATACTTCACGTAAAGAATTTGGAAGGTATTACTTATATGTTAAGTACTTTTTCCTTCTAATATATATATGTATATATATATTTTATGTTTTTATTTTTGGGAGAGAGAAACAGCGCAAGCAGGGAAGGGTCAGGGACAGAAGGACACCCAGAATTGGAAGCGGGCTCCAGGCTCTGAGCTAGCTGTCAGCACAGATCCAGACGCAGGGCTTGAACCCACAAACCATGAGATGGTGACCTGAGCTGAAGCCAGAAGCCGGACGCTTAACCGACTGAGCCACCCAGGCGCCCCTACTTTTTTTTTCTAGGTTTTATTTCACACCAGCTGGAAATTTCGCTCTTAGCCTGTCAGTCACAGATAGAGACTTTTGCATTGTGTATTGCATGGGAAACTTGTTACTTTCGTGTTTATTTCAGTTATAATGGAAGAATGTGATTATTGAGAATGAAAACAAGAAGTCTGTTTCAACCCAGTTATTCCATTCAACTTTCCATTTTTCTGGACACATTTCTCTGCTTAATTGAAGTCACAGGTTTTGAATCGAATCTAGACACTGAACTGGATCCAAAAAGATGTTTAGATATCTTTCTGTTCTTATCTCTTCTCTGGTTTCCCAAGGTATTTTAATGATATATTTTCAGAATGAAATGTAGTTAAGAAGCACTTCTCCTTTGGGCTTTATGTTAATTTCGCAGTCGGGACGATAAGTGAGAAACAAGCAGGAACTGTGCGTCTAATCCCGGATCAGAATTTGCAAGTGGAACGTAACTCTTTAAAATACATTGAATCCCTTCATGATATGGATGTAAGCATATGAAATATCTAAATTCATACACTACTGATGTGTAAATTGGGTAACTAATATACTCGATGACAAAATTCTTTCACTAATGACGTTTACAAAATTTTATGTTCACGGCACAGATAATAAAAATTATTTTTACCATCTTTACAGCAGCATCCCAATTAAGACATTTGGAATCAAGGCGACAATCCAGAACATTACAAGGAACATTCTCAGTGCTCAGCATCTGGTTTTCAAATAAATAAGCGAATGGAATAAACAAACAGATGGTACAGTTAGTCATGTTTCATTGCTGTTGAGCGATGGACTTTTCACGGACTCTAGCCAGGGCAGTAGTGCCTGGGAATAGGTGTTGCAAATAGCGCACAGTGTTTGACATGAGCAAACTCACTAGAAACATATACATTTTTAAACGTTTTAACTTTTAATCTTAATTTTTAAAATTTTTTCACATTTATTTATTTTTGAGAGACACAGAGTCGGGGAGGGCAGAGAGAGAGGGAGACGCAGACTCTGAATCAGGCTCCAGGGTCTGAGCTGTCAGCACAGAGCCCGACGTGGGGCTCAAACCTACGATCTGTGAGATCATGACCTGAGCCGAAGTGAGACGTTCAACCAACTGAGCCACCTAAGCGCCCCAACCTGGTAGTTTTATTATTTTTTAAAATTTTATTTATTTTTGAGACTCAGAGAGACAGAGCGTGAGCAGGGGAGGGGCAGAGAGACAGGGAGACACAGAATCCAAAGCAGTTCCGAGCTGTCAGCACAGAACCTGATGTGGGGCTTGAACCCACAAAGCATGAGGTCATGACCTGAGCCGAAGCCAGACGTTTAACTGACTGAGCCACTCAGGCCCCCAATTCTTCATATTTTTCGATTGGTGTATATACTCCTATGTGGTGCGAACACTTCTTATTCCACAGTTAGAAGAACAAGTGTACAAAGTGTGAAGTCCACATGTATTAGTATGCCTGTCATATAATATTAGATGGGTAGGAACCTCACACGACATAAAGCTGGTCCGCTAGTCCTGGGTATTTATGACAATTTTTTAGCTTTCTGTTTTTTAATTCTTTAATATTTTTTAGAATTAGCTTCTGCTACAATCACAACACCACTAATTTGGGCAATGCGTATCCATGTTTCTACTTTATCTGTAGTACTTAAAATCAATGTGGATATCTCTTGTTACATCTAGCAAACATTGAAATCCAAGCAGGGTTTGCTTTTTGAGTAGGAATGACATTCGCTGTGACCAAGTTTTTTATTTTCTCAGTGTGAGTTAAACACAGCACTTTTGTTGGAAAATAATTTTAAGTTTCTATGTTTACCTTTTAGTCTTAAAAAAAAAAAACAAATAAAAACAAACCACTTTTATCTGCTTGCACTTTTTGGCTTCTCTGCCTTCTGGTTCTGGCCAGAGATGAAGCCATTGGATTACAGCCAGCTTTCAGTAACCGACCTGTGAAATTGGAGAAAGAAGACCAACATCCACTCATGTTTCCAGTGGCAAATTCTGTCTTTAATCGCTTCAATCTCTTCTTGACTCTTCACTAAATATTCAGGTCATACTCTATACTTCCTGAATATAAATTTCTGTGGTCATTGTATCTTAAAATATCTTTACAAGTTTAAAAAGTCTATATAGTATGGAGAAAGTCACTGTCATGTTTAGACAAGAAATGGATAAAATAATGTAACAACGTGGTATGGTTGATTCACTGAGGAAATCAAACCACCGGAAGGATTTTCATAGTCAATTAAATGCCCCAACACATGAAATTCCATGGAATTTGGACATCATGTTTAAGACTCAGTTTTAATATATATCTTCTCCAATTCTCTCATTTTATTTCTTACAAAGTGATAAACCTTGTATTTAAATGGGCTTCACTTTCAAACTCTGTGGGAATTATGAGTCACCATTGAGTGTTTTTTTTCTCAGGGCACTAAAGTAGTTGATCATAAATGTCCCCAATCTCCATTAGACAAGAGTCACATGACAGGAAGTGTCTTCAAATAAGTGTATTTACCCATCTGCTTTCAAACAAGTGTAAAGCCAAATTAACAGAAGGATGGCTAGCTAATTCTCACACTTATTTACGAAAAGGAAAAATTTCCATTAGACTGTTTTGAACTAATAACCATCATATCATAGTTTGGATGAATTTTTACCTCAACCAGTGTACTTTCTTAAAAACTTAACACTTTTGCCTTTGTTCTCAACAAACAAAAAAAATAGATTTTTTTAATAATTGATCAATTATTTTTACAGTAAAAACCCCCCACTAGGTTCTTCCTATTGAAGCTTCATTTTGTCCTGCTCCCTTTTTCTGCCATCCACCTTTTCCTCTGGCCTCCCCTCGAATTTCTCTACAAAACCAAGGATCTTCTCTTTGAAGACACGCTTCCAGTCATGCTGATGAACCCGTTCATATCTTATTACCTCAAGGTCCTTGGAAATCAGACACAAGCTTCGTGGCTCCCCCTAGTTTTGTTTATGGTTTCGAACGGCACAGTACTAGGGAGAATTAGATTAGTCTTACCGAATTTGTTTCTCACAAAGCAGCACTAGTACATGTTAGAGTCAAAATCCACGTAGATTGCTTCCTGAGTTTTACTCAATGTAGAGTTCGCATACGTGCCAGCAAAAACTCTGACGTTGGGGTGCCAGGGGCTCAGTTGGGTAGGCATCCAACTCTCGATTTTGGCTCAGGTCATGATCTTGTGGCTTCATGGGTTCAAGCCCTTCATCAGGCTCTGGGGTGGGGTGGGGAACCTGCTTGGGATCCCCTCTCTCTGCTCTCTCTCTACCCTCCCCATTCACACTGTCTCTATCTCTCCCAAAATAAATAAACTTCTAAAAACCCTCTGATGTTAGAAGTAATCATGAACTTATCTATGACGGGACATTGTCAAATGCTGTTTTACAGAGACAGCACAATTCCAGCACACTCTTTATACCCTGCTCAAAACTGTTTCCTTTGAATTAATTTTTGAGCACAAAGTGTTTCTTTGCTCTTGAATAAAGCAACTGTGCTGTCTTAGACGGAAATTGCATGAACGTGATGTAAATGGCAGGGGACGAGGACCAACGTAGAGCTTGAAACCAACCATGAATGCTTGCACCCAAGGAACTGACCGGCTGTCATATTTGATTTACGTTTGCTTGGTTTGGATATTTTGAGTCTTAGTTCTTGGGTGGTCCTAGGTCCACTCCTACTAAAATGAGGCAGATGTGAAAGAATGAACCCCCAGCTCACCTGCACCCCCTATAGCTAGCCCAGCTAACGGATGGTCCATATCTGCTCCCTGCTTGAGTCAAACAGAATGTAAATGCATCTTAAATGGTTTATTTTTCTAAAACTGTGATCAAAGGCTCCAAAGTCTTTAAAAACCTCACCCTTTATTTGTTGTAAAGCATGTCACATAAAATGCATGCATGATGTGTGAATTCCATTTATCTATTTATAAGCATCGGAGTCTTGCAAAGCCTGCTCTAGACTTCCATAAAGCCCTCAGTCAGGCTTTTGGCCCAGAACCTTGGTGTCTGCATTCGGAGGGGGTCAGAAAACTTCTGTTCACACTCTCAACCAGCAGTGCCTTCAGCTAATTGCCACTTCAGTCAGCCACCTGTGTCCCCAGAAGCTGAGCTGGCCCAAGTGGACACTGGCAAATAAACTATGAAATTGCCGGAAGAGCCACGATGAACAGGACTCATCTCTCTCGACCCAGATCATGTGGGGCTCCTTGAGGCTCTGCGTGGAAACACGGCTCAGTAGTCATCATGCCACCGTGAGCCCTGAAACCTGAATGCGCGCCGTTGTATGCCAGAGAGTCCCGTCATGTAAAACACTTTTGTTACTTTTGTTAAATAAACACCAAGTGACAACAAGGTAAAATTGGCAAACTGAAAATCAAATAACGATTCTCGAACACAATTTTCTTGGAAATATTAAATTTATATTTTAAGGAATGGGTGAATAAATGCAAACATGTAAAATGTGAGGGGAAAAATGAATCCTATCATATGAGCACTTAATATATGCCCAGAATGTAGAACATAATGCCTTCTATTTCAAGGTATTCTGTAGTAGCTCTTTTCCTGTTTCCTGTAACTAACAAATCTGTCACCCTGTGTGAACTATACAGACAATTAAAATAAACTCTGTCCTGCCGGCAAGAGGAAACACTTTGGATTTTAAAACCACTTGCACTCCCTGACTCAAAACCTTACTGTTACCATTAAGACAGAGTGGTTTCAGTGATCAGTTACCCACCTGTAGAGTTTTCCTTTTCTCCACTCATCTACTAAAACTTTAGTGTTCCGAAAGAATACTTCAGATGAGGTATTTTGACTATGTTTTAGGGGCCGCCTGTGGCTTTGTAAAGAGTAATTTTGAGTTTGGACTATTTTTGCCACCTGTGCTGACCTTACAGTTTAACCCTTTTTAAGATGAAAAATAACTGTGTTTTTAAAAAGGCCCAACAGACACAAGAAGAAATGCTTGACATCACTCATCATCAGGGAAAATAAATCAAAACCACAATGAGATGTCACCTCATACCTGTCAGAGTGGCTAAAATTAATAACACAGGAATCAACAGGTGCTGTGGAGGATGAGAAAAAGGGGAACCCCCTTGCACTGGTGCAGCCACTCTGGAGAACAGTGTGGACGCTCCTCAAGAAGTTAAAAACAGAGCTGCCCTATGACCCACCAATTACGCAACTACATATTTATCCAAAGGATACAAAAAATGCCGACTCCAATGGGTACATGCACCCTGATGCTTAAGCAGCATATCAACAATAGCCAAATTATCGAAAGAGCCCAAGTGTCCATCAACTGATGAATGAATAAAGAAGACGTGGTATATATACACAGTGGAATATTACTCAACAGTCAAAAGGAATGAAATCTTGCCATTTGCAACAACATGAATGGAACTCGAGTGGACTATGCTAAGTAACTAAGTCAGAGAAAGATTCCATATGATCTCATTCAATGCGGAATTTAAGAAACCAAACAGATGAACATAGGGGATGGGAAAGAAAAATAAAATAAGATAAAAACAGAGAGTAAGGAAAATCACAGGAGACTCTTAACTGCAGACCACAAACTGAGGGTTGCTAGAGGGGCGGTGGGGGGATGGGCTACATGGGCGACGGGCATTAAGGAGGGCACTTGTTGGGATGAGCACTGGGTGTTGTATGCAAGTGATGAATCACTAAATTCTACTCCGGAAACCAATACTGCATTATATGTTAACTGACTTCAATTTAAGTAAAATTTCGGAAGAACAAAAAGAATATTAAGTCTTTCAATCTTTTAGAAAAGAAGGCCCTATTGAATTTTTACCAGTGAAAGTCGTAAGAATATAAAGTCAATCTTTCAATAGTTTAAAGTTTATTTTATTTGTTTTATTTAAAAGTGTGCCAAATATTATATATATGTGGTAGTTAAGTGGATTATTGCTAATGTCCTTTTAATTTAACTTGGGCAAGCATGTTTTAGGATATCTAACTTTCTTTTCATCTGGAACTACAGAATTATAGCTCCCTTTCTATAGTATTTATATTGTATGTAACCTTACATAGTATACAGTATGTATATTACCCCTCATGAGTTACATATTCTTTAGTTGCTTTATGTAGAAATGGGACTAAAAATACCTCCATCATAGGAAGTGGAGAGACTTAAATAAGAAAAAAGAAAGATTAAAAAAAACAGCTAACTGTACTATGTTCAGAAATTTCGATTTCTTACTCCCTTCTTTAAAGATATTGAGAGTCTGTGTAGGTGAACTCTTTCTGGGATAGCATCATATTCCAAAATAAACAAAAACAAAAACAAACAGCCAAAAAGCAATTTCCCTAATATTAATAAATATCAATAGAGCGCTTACTTTTTTAACCAGTTACTGTTCCCAGTGTTTTACATTAAGCCATCATCCCGGCCTTCAAAGCCGGCTGAGACAGACGTTAATCCTGTACCGTTTGTCAGAAGAGGCGTGAGAGGCGTGCGTCCGACAGGGATTCGCCCCCGCGGCTTGCACGCAGGGACGTGCTCTTCTCTGTGACCCTCTCCGGCCTCGCCGTCCAAGATGAGGATGATGAAGCCCGTTTCCAAATGTGGAAGAACAACACGAGAGTCGAAGTCAGTGTTTCCTTCTCTGCAGCTTCTCCGTGATTTCCCTTAGACTAAGCCATGCAGCCTGGCCTTGCAGGGACGGCCATGCCCTGGATGCCGAAAGATCAAAGCATTGCAGAGATTCTGCAGCCCAGGGCCATGTAATCCCTTGTGAGAGGGGCGGCCAGGGCTGGCCCATAAATCAGGCAGCCCTACTGGGAAAGAATGAGAAATGACTACACTGGAAGTGGGGGAAATGCCTGCAGCTCAAAGTCTAGGCTTTCTGGGTGTATACAAAGTGCAGATTAAACCTCCTTTTGCTCTGTCCAAAAGAAGCCCTTGCGTAGACACTCAGCTTTTCCACTTAGACGAGATGAAGAGCTAAGTGAATGCAGCTGGAAGCTGAACCGCTTGCTCCAGATGGCGGAGATATTTCAGACCTGCAGCTCCAAGGCGGTGACAGCACACAGAATCCACTCGAGGAGGAAGCAGGAACGAGTTTGTGAGGGCGACATCGGCTTCTCTGGCACATGAATAAAAGCACGTCGATTTACGGAAGCAGAGAACGGGGCGGTTATCTGCCCAATCTCGCTGAAAAAGCGTGCCTTTGGTAGGATTATTCTGAGCCCCTCCCCCAGTTGTTGGGTTTTTTTTTTTCTTTGCTTTAATAATTTGCTCTGTTGCTTTTCGATTACTTATTTCACATCTCTCACGTAGAACAAGCATTAGGAAAATCCTTGCTGACGTGTGTGTGTGTGTGTGTGTGTGTGTGTGTGTGCGCGCGCGCCTGGCTTTGGCCATGTCCCTGTCCTGTATTTTGGGTGCAGCGAGAGGACGCTGAGCTCCGGCTGTCGGGGCTACAAATCACTCAGGACGGGTCCACATGCCTGCAGCGAGATGGCGGCCTTGCCCCCACGTGGCTTTGCTCCCACAGCTGCCACCGCCACCAGTGGAAACCCTCCTGGGGTCACAGACACATGCATAGTTACAGCCACCATGTGGGGGGAGGGGCTTAGCTGTTTGCAGCTTCTGTTTCATTTTTTTTAATTTATTGAAGTGTAACTGACAAAACTGTGATATATTTAAAATGTACATCATGGGGGCGCCTGGGCGGCTCAGCGGGTTAAGCACCTGACTCTTGATTTCAGCTCTGGTCGTGATCTCGTGGTTCGTGAGTTTGAGCCCCACGTCAGGCTCTGTGCTGATGGCTTGGAGCCTCCTTGGGATTCTCTCTCTCTTCGTCTCTCTCTGGCCCCCAAATCTGAAAATAAGTAAGCTTTAAAAAAAAATTTTTTTAAGTAAAATGTACATCATGGGGGCACCTCGGTGGCTCAGTGGGTTAAGCATCCGACTTCAGCTCAGGTCATGATCTCATGGTTCATGAGTTCAAGGCCCTGCTTCTTGATTACTTATTTCACATCTCTCATGTAGAACAAGCATTAGGAGAATAATGTGCTGACAGCTCGGAGCCTGGAGCCTGCTTCAGATCCTGTGTCTCCCTCTCTCTCTCTGCCCCTGCCCTGTTCACACTCTGTCTTTCTCTCTCTCAAAAATAAATAAACATTAAACAAGTTTTAATAAAACTAAAATGTACGTCATGATAACTTAATACACATGACATGAAAGGAACCCTACCACTCAGTTCATGAACACATCTATCACCTCATGTCTCTC